>BGPR01003424.1:0-137691 GCA_013235015.1 Araneus ventricosus
GTCACCAGATCCTGATTTACGTATTAATTATAATATAAAAAGCAAGAAAAAGATAACAGTTATTATATTGAATACGGAAATTTCTGATATCATTAATTGTTAGAGCAAAAACTAATACCAAGACAAGTCATTTACCAAGACATTCTGTTATGGTCTACTTTTAATTTTACTCTAACTTCCATTATCATTTAATGTGACATTTGACAAGGGTGAAAGACTAGCTTGCATTGTTTTCTTCTACACATGAAAGAATTGATAAATTGTTGTTTTCTTCTAGACACATGAAAGAATTAATAAATGACAACTCCGTTGAAAGTGTAAAAATATTGATCGAACATTAATCCTGTAATCTTTTGAAAAGTTCGAGGCCTTCTGTAATCTGAATATATTTTCTTAATTGTATTGTGAGTTATCAAAAGAACTATTTGCTTTCCCATTTACGAAAACGTAACTCAACTACGCAATGAGTTTAAAAGATGAAATTTGGCATGTGGTCTTTTCTT
This sequence comes from Araneus ventricosus, assembly GCA_013235015.1. Classification (NCBI taxonomy): domain Eukaryota; kingdom Metazoa; phylum Arthropoda; class Arachnida; order Araneae; family Araneidae; genus Araneus; species Araneus ventricosus. The sequence goes on from BGPR01003424.1 coordinate 504, forward strand.
CAAAATTGTAGATTTCTATAAAATTTTAAACGAAATCCATCAGCGGGAAGTACATTTTCCTGCCCGCCTGATTGCATGAACACATTATGTGAAAATAATTTTGCCGAACTACCATCTATTCCATCTAGTTTTAGCTGCTCATCGTAGTAAAACAGCATTTAGTGTTTCTTGTTCAAAGGTTAAGTTATATTAACGTCCCGTTTTGAAACAACATAAGGGCTATTTTGACACCGACCTCGTAATTTTGAGCCACGGTCAGGTAACGAGTTCGACACCTAAACTGACACCCGTCTCTCCAAATTTCTGCACCACACTTGGTGGTTGAGTATATGTAAATCAAGCTATTCTCTCACCACTGATGTGGTTTAAACCATGTTTATACTCCCAGCTCTCTTGTAGCTAAAAGTACTGCCCCCATTAGGGCAATGCCTGTACCATTTTATTGTACCTAATAAATCCCGTCTTCCACATGCTGGTGGGGGCGACTCTCTCGCCGCTGGTCCTCTCCCGGCCTTGCACCCTTCTTGGGTAGGCCTGGCCAGTGTGGGTATTTTTGCACCACACCAGCGGGAGGATGTGTGGCCACTACGTTTGATTTCGAGTGCAACAGACCCCAAACACGGCTCGTCTTCAGTGGAACCGGGTTTCAGGCCTGAAACTCTGCGGCCCCGGGGTTGGGACTTTACCGCTAGTCCACCGCGGCCCCACCTTTTCAAAGGAATGGAATTATGTTGAAAAAATAATTGTACTTAATATCAACTGAAGAGAATTCTTAATCTGACACGGAAAGCTGAAAGCTTTTTATTATTTAAGCCCAAAGATTTCCATCTATCTATAAAAGACTAAAAAATTATTGAAAATGTTGAATTTTATGATTATTTAACTTGAACAGGCAATAGTAGAATTTAATATTGTTACAAAAATCTTCTGGTGGGTGTACGTGAATGCAATCCAAGAAGCAAGATAATTATAAAAAAATGAAGTTCTATTCAACGAAGATTTCGGTAAAACGCTAAGCATAGGTAACAGAACTGAAGAATTTGAACAAACAAAACTGAATTTGGCGAAAACTTCTGCATCTTATAAGCAAAAACCATACGTAAAATTTGGGATTTTTTAAGAAAACCTTTATATCTTCCAGTATACTTGCTATTTTTATGAAAATGCCATTGATTAAATGTGTAAGTCATTATCAGCTTTCTGTGGAAAGGGGTGAGCCCATATTTTTTCCTTCTGCATCATTTTTTGGTTGGTCCCCTAAATGTCCTCGTGACCGAATCTTCACCGTGAAATGTGAGGTACAGTCTATTCTTTACATAGTCGACTTTCAAGGGCAGTTGGTATTGTCTTTTTGGAGAAATTCTAAAAAATGTGAAAATCCGAAAGTGTTCGGATACTTTTGATCATATAGTGCGGCGTTTCCCGACCTATGGGCCGCGGTCCACGTTTGGTCCGCTGATTAGTGGGCCGCGGAACGCTAGTCAAGAGTCGAAGGCAGGGGAGCTTCAAGAGTCGTCACCCGTTTTTTGCTTCAAAAACAATATATTTTTAATCCTTTTACAGTGAGCTTTACTAATTACTGACATATTCGTGCATATAATATCTATGTATTTATTCTATGCGTTTAATTTTTACTTGTATACTTATTTAGTGGGCCTAAAAATATTTTTTTACACAACAGGTGGTCCGCACAACCAAAAAGATTGGGAACCGCTGGTATAGTATATACACAGGTTGCCCACCCCCCTAAGTTATAGTTATGAAAATAGTGATAAAAATAATAAAACGTCTAGGCGCTATGCGATGAGAGCACTTACAGTGCCGGAGTGCAGCAAACTCCGGAGTTAGCATTCTTATCTCGAAAACGGCACAAAATAAAGAGAAAATGTCAACTACAAAGTTGTAGAATGTTAGCTATTTAGTATAAAAAGACACTTCGTGCAGATTAATACGAAAAATAGAACGCTTAAAATGCGCATTTGTTTGTTCGCATTTTCCGAAATTGTGACGTCACAAAACATGGACAAAAAGAGAAAATGCTATTTTTAAGCCAAAAAATGACCCCGTTATACTTTTTCCTGTGGGTATAACCCAAACAGCAAGTGTATGCGACCTTTCCGCCAAAATTGCAGGACTTTCGATGACATATTACTGTTGCTTGAGATAGCGCACCAACTGTACTATACGTTTTACTATACATGGACACTACTTTCATGACAATAGCTGCCGTCGTTATGAAGTTAAGGGGGGCGGTGGCCTTTACTTAAGGGCACCCTGTATATATGAACAATGTAAGCAAAAAACCAAAAACGAATATAAAAACAAGACAAAAGGCAAAATATGGAAGGAATGTTATGGCAAACCGCACTTCTAGATAGGAGATTTTCCAATGATATTCCAAGTGCTTTTTTCTGCGGAAAGACTTCCGAATAAACGTTAAAATAATCCTCCCCAAAAAATCTCCAACTCTAAAAAAGGAACAATTCTCTAATAAAACAAAGAAATATGTACAAAAAATCGATTTCAAAAAACCTAGATTAACATAAAAATATGAACATAAAAATACAGTCAAATCCCAGTATAACGAATACTCGGTTGAACATTTTGAATGTTGCGATGACGACTTGATTACGTCTGACGCACCAAATGATGAAGATATAGTTTCCCTCATGAAAGAAAAGAATAATTTGATTAACGATTTATCTTTAAATATGGAAGACGAAGGTGATGATCCTTAAATTTCTAATGCGAAGACAGCTGTGAACATTTTGCAAAATTTCTTTGCAACAGAAACTGTAGATAAAAATGTTAAATGCTCGTTGATATGAAGATAGATGAAATGCATCTGAAATCTAGGTGCTTTCAGTAAAAAAGATCACGTCTTATTTTCATACAATTAATTTCACTCTTTAATTTTTTAAGACCAAATAAATATTTTAAGTTATTATAGCCATTAATAATTATAATTCAGTGCAATTAATTTTTTCAACACAAAGGTATATTTAAGGATTATAACAAATTTTGTGTTGTCGATATTTGAAAAATCGGATATAGCGAAGCCTCGGTTACAATGAACTTAATGATCAGTTAATTAGGGTTCCTTACAACGGGGTTTGACAGAATACACAAAAAAAATGGTGCACCTAAGAAGCTCGCACCAAAAAACACGCACAGCTGTCCCCAAAGCTAGCTACAGAAAGGAATGTGGGAAAGTAGATAAAACTTGTGGTCAGGCAAATTTGTGGTTGCATTCCAATTGATACAGATTCTTACAAAAAAATCAAACTCTAGTATGAATACACTAACTAAAAAAATCCTTGCTTTTTACATATTTTTTTAAAATAAAAAATATAAGTTTTCCCTATATCACTAGATAGTATGTATATATGTGGAAATTGTATTTTTCCCGTCTAGCTTAAAAGCGTAAGTTTAATTCCTTCCTAATAATACTTTTTCACTTTTCGTACAAGCTCATTTGAATATTGTTACGTCAGCGGAAAGATACTGAGAGATAACGATCACGCGCTCTCACGGTGCTAATCACGTGATGCGTAGGTGTAAGCTCTCAGTTAACACCAAGTGTAATGTTTTAATCCGGGGAGATGGCTTTTTTAAAATCAAGAAGAACGGACATGCGATAGATTGGTGAGCATAACGAGCTACGGGGGTCTCTTCCCTGTTAGCGCGGCGGCTATGGGCAATGGCTATCTACCTACTTACCTACCTGCTGTAACTAACCTTTAAACGTGGTGTAAGTTGATATTTAACTTAAGTAAGTAACAAACCCTAAATCTCTCTTGTCTTATCTGTAAATATTCATACGTATAAATACCTTTCTCATATTATATTTTTTAAATAAATAATCTAGTTTTAACTGCGTTTCTCCTCCTTTTTCCCCTAGAGTGTCCGTAAGATAACAATTTTCTACAATTTATGTTGGCTTTGGCCGAGATGAATAATTTTTCTACATATATGTTTACTAATTTAGTTTTTGATTTAATTAGTTATGATTTTAATTACTTATAAATGATACTATTTATTGTATATATAATCTTTTCATATCAAGGCCTTTAAATAAATGACTTACCAACTATGCACTGAAGTTACTCGGTCGTTACTCCCTCTGAAATATCGTGTAAGTTACCTTGCTAAATCTCCTTAGTGTGAAATTTCGAATTCAAACGTAGTTCTGCACTAAAAAAGAACCCTTACTGATGAAATTCATATTTCAATATAAAAGTTATGAGCAAGGAAAAAAAGATAGATTCCCGATTTTCCTTGAAGTGCTAGTGGAAATAATTTAATATTCAATCAAAAAATTAAGTTGATTAGAAAATGACGGGAATATGAAATAAGATGCTCGTAATAAAGAAGATTAGAATAATTTTCAATGTATGAATTTCCTTTTAACGTTCCTAGTTTCTCTGAAAGATTACTTGTTTCTCTCCAGAAAGAAAGCATTATTTCTATGAATGAAATTGAGTTTGTCATTATATTATGTGGGGAGGGATGCTAGTTTTTGCAGTTTCATTAGTTTTGAACCTACTTCATGCCAAGTGTAGTATAAAGTATTAACTGATAATTACTTTTGAAATATTTATTTGCTAACGACCGTCTGTGTACCTTATGAACAATTCCCAAAGGTTTAAACGACATGGCCTATGTAATACCTATCGAAATGTAACTGAATTCCCTCAAGTTCTCTCTCGCTATTGCTCATGCTCCGCAATGGGTGTGAAAAACACGTGATCAGAGGATATCTGAGACAAGTTGCAACACTTAGACTAGATCTTATTGTGGATAGAGTGACCTTAATCCACTATCAAGAAGATTTTCTTTTCAATGGAATAATATCCATGTGTATGTGAAGCTAAAATTCCTTAATCCGGATATGATAAAAGTACATAAAGCTTCTGAATTAATATTGAAGACTATATAATTAAATGCATATTTTAGCGACATTCTAGGAAAGTCAGAATTCAAATGAAGATAAATTAAACTCGGACTTTTAGAGATGTAAGCAATATATAAAGTAGAAAAGAAAGAGTGCAATTTTAACTGATGGTTATATGCGTCAGGACTTACCTTTACATGATGCGGCATCGATCCTTTTGGTCCAAAATACCCCTGATGCTTTTGGAGTTGTCTGATAATTCTTAAGCACCACACGGACAACTACCGTGCTCTATTCTCGTGAGCATGAGCACAATGCCACTCAGCAAAAACGTTTGTAGCACGTGACACATTGAGACAACCGGTCAGACAGGATTTCGGTCATTGTTGCGGCATTCTTGGCGAACTACGTCACCGTCAAAGTCACACCCGATTGGTTTGAATTTCCGCTGCTCACGATTTTTCGTCCCCATCGGGTGCATTTTCAAACTGGTTGAATACAGTCCACGATTTTCGTCATCTTGTCTGATCAGTCACGTGCTACAAACTTTTTTGCTGAGTGGCATTGTGCTCGTGCTCACGATAAAAGAGTACGATAGCTCACTGTCAGGAGCTGACCTCTTTACTTTAAGCTGACAGGGAAGAAAGGTTTTGACCAAAAAGTTTTTCTACCAGATTTCACTTCATGCAGGTCTACATGCACCGACGATATTTGAGACTAAGTCAGTGTTCTAAATATTTTTTAAGAAAATAGGTAATAAATTATAATAAATTAAAATAATAGGTAATAAATTATAAGGTGTGCCCAAATGAAAAGGGGACCTTAGCTGTATCGTCCTTGTATAAAATCCCAGTGAGTTAATGTGCTAACCGATAGATGGCGTGGTGGTATTTCCAGTTGCACCTGCGTAGTTAAAGGCTTCACATCAATATCCTTATTTCTGGAGAGTTGTTTCTGCAGTTCGTTGCATGATGGATTCCTCTAGATCAGTGCAAAGAGCAGTTATCCAATTTCTTCGCGCAAAAAGGGAGAATGTTTCAAAAATTTATCGTAGGATGAAAGAGTTGTACGGAGAGCAGTGTCGCTCACGGTGCACCATATTCCGGTGGTGTCAGCGTTATAAGGCGGGACGTGTAAACATCAAGGACTTGCCACGCCCTGGGCAAGCGCACGTTGTGACCAACAGTGCCACGATTTCGACTGTAGATGAGCTCATACTGCAGAATCGCCGGATCACCACACGTGAAATTGCTGTCCAACTGTCGATAAGCAAAGGGACTGTGTGCATCACATAATCCACAAAAAGCTTGGTTATGGCAAAGTTTGTGCACAGTGGGTGCCCAAGCATCTGTCAGAGAATCAGAAAATGGCGAGAATGGGTGTTTGCTGACTCAGCAGTTTCTACACTGAAGCCATCCACTACCTTCCCACGCGCTAGGATCAGTGTATCAATGTTAATGGAGATTATTTATAGTTGTAATGTTCCACATGAACTGTAATTAGAATATTGTTGTTAAAATTTCTTTACATATAACTGTAGTCTCCTTTTCATTTGTGCACACCTTATATTACACTGCGGAACAAAAGAAAGCTTTTTCAGTTGCATAGAAAATTTTAACGGTTTCAGGTTATCTTTTGGTTGCTGATTGCAAATGTAATTTTATTTTTGCCGAATTGATTCAAGTTTTTGAAATAATGCATATTTGCAAAATTTCAATCATGTCTGCAGCAGGGTGGGTCGAAAAAAGTAAAAAGGTTTTTTTTTCATGTCGCCATATATAGCGGGAAAATTTGAGAAATGGTCAGAAATTAAACAAGGAAAAAATTTAATTTATTTATATCTACCGCTCCCGAATAGTCCTTAAAACTCTTAAAAAGGGGTAAAATTATAATGTTTTTCATTAAATTTTAAGATTTTAAAATTTCTCTTGATATTATTATTATAGCATTAATTGTTAAGTACTCAATTTCTTAAGAGTAATAAATTTTATTTTATCAAAATCGGTCTATACGTTCCTGTCGCAGATGTCTTTTAGAATTGTCAAAAATACGTGTAATTACTTCAATATATAATTTTTAGTTTCTAATCACTACCATAATCTTCACACATAATTTTGTCGATGAAATGCAACAGGTCAATGTATATGCATAGGAAGGACATTTAGGTCTAAAAAACAGCAACTTTATTTATTTTCTTTGTTTAGGGTATACATTGCAAAACTAAGTTCCAAAACTAGACTATTATTTGTTAGTTCAGAATGTATGCCATGAATGCAGAAAGTAACAAAAATTAACAAGTCTTTAAGAAAAAACTTTGGCTATCAAGATATCAAAGTAATGGAACAAAGATATCAAAGGAGGTAGGACACACAAATATGGTGGCAGATTACTGCTAGAGACCGCAACACGAAACTTCCACTTTACGTAAAAGGAAACCATATAAAAGCTTTTTCATGAATTAGTTGAACCAACTTATCTAATTTTCATTTTATTGAACTTAATGTAACATCATCATGCATTTTTTACCATACCTTTATGATTCATCTATTTTATTTGTTGAAATTTATTTCTTCATTTCATTCATTAATATTGTTTTAAATTTTCTTCTTTAACTTACATTTGACATAGATTCCATGTGATTTTTGTGATCTCTAGCTTTATCTTCTGATTTATAGATTGTTTCCTCTTTAGGATTAACTTGATTTACTGCATTGATTTAATTTTTTTATTGATTTAGATATGAGACAGTTTCAATGCGATTTGAGTAGTACGTACATATTACTATTGAAATTTCATTTTCCCTTTATCTCAAAAATTGGTGCCAATCTGACAAAAAGAATGTCAGATTCGGAATCAGCACCACGAAATTACCCTAAAATCATTGGAATATCATTGACAAAAAAATCAATGTTGGCCAGGGTTATAATTCTGGTTTCTTTTCTTATATATACTTTGACTAAGAAAGATACAAACAAAGTTTTACTCTTCACAAAACTTGGAAAATTCTGAGAATTGACTACTTTTAATGACTTTTTAAACATTTTTCTTTGTGCTGTTTTTGGAAATATAATTTCCTTTTCAGGTTATTTCGTTTAGTTTTTCATAGCATAATATTATTCTTACATCAATCATGTATAATGGTGTAGTTATTTTGCTATTTTATTATGATTTAATACAACATAAATAGATATGAATATCATTTACAACTTCTATTGAAGATCTAGATTCAAGTTAAATAAGAGTTTCCATCATTTTTGTATTTAAAAACTAAAATAGGCAATATAAGGACATCTGATAAAAAAATTTTGAAGATTATCAGATTGCATTTTAAAGTAAGGAATCAAATTTTATTTCAGATAAACTCATATTTATCTCTCTTATGTAAATAGCACCAAACAGGAAAATCAAGCATAATATCTTTGCCATAATTTGCATGTAAAAATTCCCAACCTTCCTTGATGTAAAGATTTTATGAGATCAAACGTTTCCTGACTACGATTGTTAGTTATTTATTTAGATTGTAAGATATACATTTTCAAGTTGCAATCAATTTTTATACATTGAAGTAATCGTTGAAAATTGTAATCTTTCGGAAAATAGTTCCCGTATAAGTAATTGTGTTAGCTGTTTTCATAACTATGCAATAATTTTGATTTTATCATCATGTACAAGTACTTTAAACATAGTCCTTACCTTACAGATAGTGGACTCAATCTGTCTGAAAGAAGTGAATAAGCAACTGACATCATTTTTAAATGATTTCATTGTTATTATAGAACGCACTTTCATTTAATTTGACTGTTGACTGTGTAATTTTGTAATGTTTTCGTTATTCTTTCCTATTGAAAATTTAGCTATTTTATTTTATTTCGAAATATGCCAATGCTAACGAATTTTATGTATTTTTATATTTTGTAAGATCAGGGCCGTTTTAAGATTTTTCAGTGTTTGCCGCTCCATAAGCACCCTAACTAGGAAACTGGATGTTATGGCCCAAACAAAATACCTAGCTAAAATATAATTCTGGAGCATTATAATGTTTTGATAACATTATATTCTCCTAGATTATTTTATTAACTAGGTTCTATACCATAGTATAACATATAAAATTGTATAACATATTTAAAATTACAATTAAATAATTTTTTTGGGTTCAAAATCAGTATAGAAAGTTTTTATGATCCCTTGGATCAATAGCGCCCTCTTCTTCTGCCTAATTTGCCCTTTGGATAAGACGGTCATGTATAAGGTATTGGAAACGAATTATATACTATTTCATGTAAATTAATAAAAATCTGGATAGCAGTGTCAAATGATCATGACTGAATTCTAAAATAACAACATATGTTTTATTTCTGAAGTCGCAATTTCAAGAAACTTTTTACCTTTCATAAGTAATTTCGACAGTCTTATAGAATTCTTCAGTATTTTGAACTCTTTATGGAGATTCCATTAAAATTTCCGATTTTTTTTATGATTTTATTTGAAAATTTAAATCATGAATATATCATGATATTGCACATGAATGTACTTTAAATAATTGAGAAGATATATTCAAAACCCATCTCAATATAAAGAGATGTTTGGTGAGTGATTTATACTTTAAATACTTACACACATGATTTTTAAAATATTGTTCATCAAACACACAGAAATTTCCCTTCTATGTTTATACAAACACAATGAAAAGACATGCAAAATCAAAGCATTGCGTTATAGTTTTTTCAATGCGTGGTATCTTACATATAATTTTAAAGAAAAATGTATACTATTTTAACATCATAAAAAGTGATTAAAGCATATCTGATTATTTACCATGTTAAATGATTTTAAAGCTGTGATATTTCGTAGGGAATTTTCATAACATTTGTTTGCAATGGGTTGCTTAGTTTTTTTAAATCCTCCTCGCAAATGAAATCCATGTTCCACAACTTATGTATAATCGATTTATGTAATATATTATTAATATTAATTAATTATTACACTGATTAAATTATTTAACTTAAAATTATTACACTGACTTTAAAATCCATATCTCGGGACGAACTTATTTTATGTAATTATGGTAAAAACAAAATCTATAAGTTTTTGCTAAGTAATAAACAGTCGCACTTTCGCTATTGCTTTTTCTTTGTTAAAAAGTCCTATCACACTTTATGTTTTAAACACAAACGATTAAGATTTAAAAATAAGTGTCAGTTACTTGCGATTTTGTTTAGTTATATTAGCGTCCCGTTTTGAAGCAACACGAGGGCTATTTTAGGACGGACCTCGTCATTTTGAACCGCGGTCACATGACTAGGACGACACCTGAGCTGGCACCCCCTCTCCAAACTTTCGTCTCACATCAGAGGGATGTCGTTTCACCCCTACCTATGATTTAACAGGCAACACAGTTACTTCAGAGTCACAGCTACCATTTTTGTCGGTTGAATGCAGTTCCAAATGTTAGTATTTTGCCGCAGAGTATAATTTTTTATCCGGTTGTGGAATTCATCAAAAGATGCTACAGACATTCCGACATTCATCTGCACGTTGTTCTTCCAAAAGTGAGGCGATTATAGTCTCGTTTCTTTTGATTGATGGGTGCAAGACCATATTGCTGGTATTTGCTTCCGATCCATACTGAAACAGCTATGAAATTAGAAACCGCACTCAAATACTGACGGCGCAAATCGTCAAGTGTGAAAGCAAACATGGCACAGCAAAAAAATAAACAACTTTGCGCCGTAACGGTTAAACCGCATAATGTGAAAGGGGCCTTAAGGGTTAATTAATTAATTTATTAATTTAAATACTTTACAAATTGATATTAATCATATTCCAGTTGCACATGAAAATGAGTACTAAATTGGCGAGGAAGTAGGTGCATATATTTTATATATTTAATGAAATTCATATTAAATACATAATAAACTTTTAAATAACAAAAAATATATTTAAAAATAATTTTAAATATATATTCGAGGATGGAAAAAAAGTGTACAAGGGTAATAAAAAATTATTTATTAACAATAGACAGGCAATACAAAAGGGAATTAAGAGGCATTCTTACCGATCACGTTTCCACATAATCACCAAATCTATTTAGGTATTTATCGGAACCCAGGACCAACTTGTTTCATCCGGCTTGGTAAAACTCGTGTCCCTGTCCACTGAGCCAGTTCATGGCTGTTGTTTTCACATCACTGTTTGAAGAGAACTTTGTTCCAGAGAAATGTTTGGAACCCAGATTGGGCGCCAAATGTGGGCGGTATGGAGGGTGGGGGTGGCTCCAGACTTTCCACTTGAACTTTCGCAGCAATTATTGAGTTTTGCGAGCAGTATGGGTATTGTCATGCAGGAGGATGACACCATCACTCAAGATGACAGGGAGTTTGCATCTGATGTCTTCACAATGGCCCAGTGACTATTTCCTTTTCCCGAAATTGAATGGACACTTATCTGGAGCAAGGTTCTCTTCAAACAGTGATGTGAAAACAGCTGCCGAGAACTGGTTCAAAGGGAAGGGACGTGGTTTCTATCAAGTCGTGTTAAACAAGTTGGTCCTGCGTCCAGAAAAATGTCTAAAAAGATTTTGTGATTGTGTGGAAAAGTGACCGGCAATTATGCCTCTTGATTCCCTTTTGTATTTTCTGTCTATTAGTAATAAATATTTTTTATTACTTTTTTTATCCATCGTCATAAATTTATATGTTATAAGTGTTATATTTTTATATCAAATCTGATCTTGTTTGCTACTTTAAATTTTATTCCAAGATCTCGTTTTCAGTTGAGATAAATTTTTAAAATTTCTCTCAACTTTTACCTCCTCGTGACAACTTCGAAATTATATTATCAAAACTTGACGCATGGGATTTTTCGAATAATTTCGCTTGTTTTGTGGTGATTTAATGCCAGTATCCCTATTTTGGGATATAAGAAAACGATCATGGAAGAAAACATTTAAGTTTTATTTAAAATTTCATTTCTTGTTTGTAATAGTAACGTAATTTGTAATGATTTGGGGTAAATTTTAGTTTCATTAAACAGTAATGGTTGTCCACATCTATCAGTTTTAAACGGTAATATTTACCACTTTAAAAAAGTGTATTATTTTAAATACTGGATGCCTGTGCTGCTACGTTCATTTGCAGTTCGGTGATGAGAATTTTATTTTAACAGAATTTTTCTTTAAGATCAAGTATAATCAGGTTAAAGTTCTTGAAAATTTTTAAAATATTTTTTCTACATAGTTTCTCGTCAAAATTTGGTTTCTGAGGTATCGGATCTTTACACTTTATTTCAAACATTAATCGGAATTATTTCAAAATGCGGCTTCAATTCCTTTCTGAATAAATCTTCAAATAAAAGTTGCCGCTCTAATTGGAAAATACATTTTTGAATTGATTGATTAATTAGTTTAAGTTTTACGGCGCAAGAGCCAGATCTGACCGTGCTGGATACATTCTTGGAATGACGAGTTGAAATGCCAAGAAATAAAATTACTGACTTTTATTAAAATTTACTAATAAAATAAAATGATCTCAATGGATCCGTGGGTAACATTTATAGAAAAGATGTTTCTTTATCTTAAAAGAAAAGCAGATTGGTTCAGAATATGATGACAAGTATCACTTTTTCTGGAGAAGAAAACTAATCGTGATTATACACAGGTTATTATTCCTGCTTCTTCTATGTACAATAGAATTTTGTATTTACACCCCATCACCTTAATTTGAATTCTTTTTATCTTCCTCTCCAGGTCAGAATGGATGTTCCAACCATTGAAGAGCTGTAGATTTTCTTTATAAACGATTAACTTTGCTCTGTCGGTTGTATGAATACCCTAAGCCTACTGAGTGAGTGGACTCGACTATAACACAAATTAAGGCCATAATTCAAATTTTGAATGCAACACAAAAACCTACGTCTAAATCTAACTTGACCAAACTAATTCAATACCTGTGTTGAATCTTCGTCGACAGATGGCGCCATGAACAATCTACCTGCAGTTCTGCAATGCCTATATAAGGCTAGAATTTGATGTAACATTTGCAATTGAATCTCGGTGTTTACGTTCAGTGTTGGGCGTTGCCCCTTTATTCTTGTTCAGTTTAACCGAATTTCTTCTGTTTTTAGATATGATGCCGTTTTTAACCTGTTGCAGTTTAATAAACTGTTTCTTCTTTTATCTGCAGTGTTCTTGACTTGAAACTAAATCTTACAACCTGCAAACTGTTATTCGATAGTGTCACAGAGCCAGAAAGGGAAAATGAACCCCAATGTTTGGAGAGAAGTCCAGCTTGACTTCTTCAGTGTCTTCACGCTCACTCTCTTGGCGTTAACCTTCTGTTTCTTTGTAAGGAAGATTTTGCTTCCCTTGTATACTTGGGAAAAGAGTTTATTACTCCAAAGGAAGAAAAGGTGCTTCCCCAGCCACCCAATATATGCCTGCCCCTGTATCTTAGACAATCCATCTTCATCCAGCTGGCGTGAATGATTTTCATAAGTGTTCCTTACCAGAGAATGCATAAAACGCTAATCCATCACTTCTGGCCCTGTGCTTCACCATCCATCAAAACTTTTTGAAACACAATACAAACAATTTCTGATTAGTTTCGGGTTTTTTTTCTTCTTCCTTTACTTTACTAGTAAAAAATACTGCATTTGAAAAATAACCAATTGTTTGTGGTTCATTTGCGCAGTTAAAGTGTGATTTTAAATTTTTCTCTCTGTCTTGTGTGAAGATTGCTCTCGTATGTTCTTGTCTTCCTACGAAATTTGATTGAAAGTTTCATTCCATATGATTAAGACACACTTTTGTATTAAATTTTATCAACAAGTTTATTTAACCACCAATAATTAAATATAATTGTCTCTAATACTTTTAAAACTTAATATACTTAACGTCAAATATAAGATGATAATCGGTTAATGAACTGCAAGCACCCTGTACTTTTTAAAATTAAATGTTTCTTTAAAAAAATATGAAAATGGCAGCTTTCTGAAATTGCAGATTTCGTGTATAGTAATTATTTTTCTTGCAAAAGAAAATCACATCACTGATTGATTTCACCTAAAATTAGTTCTTGAAATCGTCCAGACTGCGAAATTAAAAGTAAAATCAATGAGGTGCTTGAGGCTGGCAAGTCTCAAGAGAAAACACAATATTGTTCCAAATATTTTGAAAACAATTTAGGCAAGAAGTTAATGGAGCCAATTCACATGACGGTCACATGATAAATGTAAAGCACTTGCCATTTAACACTCACTTCTGCAGTGTTATGGAGGCACATCCATTTCTCTCTTTAAAGAAGCGCGATGGATTTTAAAATCAAGTTGGTGCGACCCGTTTGCTGTATATTATTTTAGTTTGATTTAACTTCAGACAATGAAGATCATCATAAGGAGGTCGGTCAAGGTCATCTAAAAGCCTCAAAAGCAGCAGCGGATAAATTAAGGCATCAAATTAAAGCCATAAAGAGATAATGGTTAGACAATTCACTCTGGACTTACTTCTCCATTTAGGACGACAAATTTTTAGCAAATTGTGTATAGATAACTGTCAGATTAGCCATTTTTTCTGACGTTGCTTGACTGGCTCAAAATCGGGTTCTGCAGGCTCGAACCTATGGGTGAAATTTTATGTTAATCGGTTCATTTGTTGTATACATTTAAATAATTTATCCTCACCCTACCCAGAAGGAAGAAGATTGAGGTTGAGTTACCCTAGAGTATCTTTAGCGGGCCAATAAGGAGCATCCGTACCAAATTTCATCAAAATCTCCGCAGCCGTTCAGAAGTGATGCTGGAGCAGCATTCTGAGTTTTTAAAAGGAGCTCTTAATATAGTTGGAAAAATTTTTAAATGTAGTAGAAGGGACGAAAATAAACACTTTTGTCATAGATTGGTGGGTCTAGAGATGGCGTATTTAGCGCTAATAGAGGACGCAGGTTATGGCATTCGATGGCATCTGTGAGTAAAGATGTCATTTCCTGCTGGGATTTACAACATCACGCATCGCTTTGCAAACGCAGAGCTTAGAGATATACATCTGTTGTACTGAACAACGAAAGGAAAGGAATATTCGAAAGGGTGAAACGGAATAGCTTCTCAGAGGCTATATAGGAAACGATTCGTGACCAGGCAGTTGTCTAATCGGAAAACGTCCGACCGTGTGCTCGGCCAACTTCGCGAAAATGGATCTTTCAAAGTTAGCAAATGCGATACGAGCAGGTTTAGTTCACACACTTAGCGATGGGGATTTAACGAAGCTCACGGTCTCAAATGGCGACAATCTTCGGACCTGATGAATGGAAACAATAGGCCAAACGATGATGAGTTGAACCTGATTGTGGGATCCGAGGATCCATCCATGATGATAAGGGAACAGATTTTGTTTAGTTTAGTTATGTTAACATCCTTTTTGAAACAACAAGAGGGCTATTTAGGATCGGACATCGTAATTTTGAACCGCGGTCACATGACGAGGACGACACCTGGGCTGGCACTCTCTCTCCAAACTTCCGCACCACACCAACGGGAGCACGTTTGGCCACTATGTATGATTTAACGTACAAAAGTGTGCGCCGCCAACTTTGCGAAAATGGATCTTTCAAAGCTAGCAGATGCGATATGAGCAGGTTTAGTTTAGTTTAGTTATATTAACATCCCGTTTTGAAGCAATACCGGGGTTATTTAGGAACAGTCATCGTAATTTTGAACCGCTATCAAATAGAGAGAACGACACCTGGGCTGGTACCCCAGAAGGAAGGAAGGTTCTCCAACCTTCCGCCCTACATCAGCGGTAGGACGTTTGACCACTATGTATGGTTTAACGCCCATACACTGCGGATCTTCAGTAGAAATGGGTTTCGAGCCTGGGACCTTCCAATCCCGAAGCCGAGACCTTGACACTAGGCTACCGCGGCCTCAGTGTTAGATTTAAGACGGTTATAATCGTTACAATGGCTGCCATCACTACGGTTGCAAAAAGAATCGCCAGTCTGGCGATGGCACAATACCGTGTCCTCAAGTCTTACCCATTTATCATCCACTAAAAATAATTACAACATTGATATTTACAAGTTAAGGATAGAAATTTTTAATAACTGATATATGTGATTTCGTTGCCCAATTTTCATATCCAGGTTAATACGTATAGCCATCGGGGGGGGGGGGGCAGATTGCACAATGAGCAGTTTCAGATTCGTCTTATTTTAGAATTCGGAAAAAAATGCATATTATTTTCACTTACACGCTATTGTTTCGAAATTGCGTATTTATTTTCAAATAAATTTGCTTGTATATGTCTCAGAAATGTGAATTCTTTCAAATTTTAACTGTCGTCTCTTTTAAATTATATTTTGTCTTTAAAATCTACGTCTATTTATAAGTAACAAAGAAAATATGTATAATTTCTAATTAATTCGGAATATTTTTTTTCTTTCTTCTTCTTCTTCATTATCAGTTTAAAAAATAAATAACAATTCAGAAAGATCAAAATGTACCGAGTTGACCTCGAGGTTCTTCAGCCACAAAGTCGTGGGGTCACTCTGAATCTTCTGATTATCTTTCGCAATGAAAAAAAAAAAAGCTTTTTCTCTGCGATATCTTTCACTTTTCTGCTGACAACACAGAATCTAACTGTGATTTCTTTGCTCGTCACTAAAACTATTGGAGATGCCTACGGACTAGTATAAAGTTCGATCTCATCATTAAACTTCAGTTCTTTCAGCGCTAAATGAGCGAGTACAGTGATATAAAGCCTGCTGGAGCATGTATTTTCAGAAGGCTGACCTGCATCATTAAATTTGTTCCCTTGTACGATCTGAGCAACAAATTCATGAACTTTTGCATCAACTTAAGGCTCGTTCACATTTACTAACCGCTCCAATCTGCAAATCTAATCAGGAAACTCAAAAAAAATATATGTCTTCCTTAAACATCTTCCTTGGCAAATACATTAGCAATAAAAGAGACATGAATTTTCGGCACTTTTCGATGCTATGGACTTTATTGATGAGCCTTTCCCCAGCCGTATTCCGCTCGTGATTTCATCGTGAAATCTCGTATCACCTAATAGAAATTTGTGACATGGATATTCCATTATTTGTAAGTAATAGGGACAATTTTAATTCTGTTAAAAAATTATTTAGATTACATCCGAATGAGTTCATTGTCTTAAGCCTTTATAAGGACGTGGTAATTATACTTACCGCCAAATTCATTAATTTTAAAGCGTGATTTAATGTTGGCATAAGTTCTCACCAATTTTTTCGGTGAAACAAAAACCGAGATGTTCCAATTTCTTTTCTCAAACCATAACAAAGTGTCTGGACTCGATAATTAATTATTAATTAGTAAAATTAATTAACAAACATTAATGTCATCGAATAAGCTAAATGAATTTCATTTCTTAAATGAATCTCAATCCCAAAGGCATTTTACTATGACACTACTAGAAAAAAATTGCCCTTTAAAGGCTTAACTTATATCCCACTGCATGAATCTAAACACGAAACGTATTGTTTTAACTATAGGAGAAAGCTCCCTAAGCAAAGAACAATCCTTTTTTGTTTCGTTTTGTTTTATTTATAGGTAGCCGCAGTGTTTGTGTTCTTTATAGCTTTCGAGGTACATCAACAAATTAATAAGTCAGGTTTCTGACATAAAATGTGATCTACGTTTGTTAATTTTGTAGAATATTTGCACATTTGCTGTGCTAGCTAAAAAAACTGCTACTGACATTTATCGCAAACTCTTTTCGTCTAAACTAGTCCAATTAAAACAAATATATTCCAATTAAAAATCCGTTCCAGCTCCGAAACACCAACTTGATTCCTCAATAAACTCTTTTTATTGCAAGTAAATATTGCTTCCAGAATCAGCAGGAAGTAACTTTTTTCAATCGAATTGCGGCCTTTTGCCTGCCTTGGTCCGGGTGAAACACTGCATCCATTTTCCAGATTACGGTGGTCTAAAGTGCCGGGTTATGGAAAGCCGGGGTGATAACGCCTGAGATATTGCGCAGTCAACGACCGGTTACGGTGGTCATTTCCCGAATCAGTTCCCGAAAAGAGGGGCTAAAAAAGGAAAACTCTGGGAAATGAAATTCTAAAAGATCCCGACGCAACGTCTGCAAAAACGAGCATTGGAGGGAAAAAAAAGTTCCGAGAAATCTAGGAAATGTTTTTTATAGATATAGATAGATCTTGATCTTGTTTCATCTATATTTTTATCTTAACTTGTGCAATGAAATCTTGAAAGTAGTATATTTGGCTCTACACAAATAATTCACAAAAAACAGCAGAATATATCTGATTACGATACATTTTACACTCTTTTCTATTTTAATTTGAGTTTTTATTTTCTGTTTGTATCATTTTCTAATGGATTTTTCACTCATTTTCTGAAATAACAGAGTTCTGAAATTTTGTGCAGTTGAATGTTAAAAATGAAAGCACAATATTTTAATACTTTTAGAACTTAATGATCAAATTAATTCGTAATCTAGAAACCGTATATTAATTTGACCTTAATTTCAGGGGTTTTTTGTTTGTATCATTTTCTAATCGATTTTTCACTCATTTTCTAAGAGTTCTGAAGTAATAGAATTCTGAAATTTTGTACAGTTGACTGTTCCAAATGAAAGCGCAATATTTTAATATTTTTAGGATTTAATGATCAAATAATCAATAAATTCTAATTCGTAATCTAGAAACCGTATCTGCTTTATTGAAGCTTTTTTATAAAAAAAATATTGATATTCTTTTATCTATATCTTTATCTTAACTTGTGCAATGAAGTCTTGAAAGTAGTATATTTCGAGCCAAATAATTCACAAAAAACAGCAGAACATATCTGATTATAATACATTTTGCCCACTTTTCTATTTCAATTTGAGTTTTTTTTTTTCTGTTTGTATCATTTTCTGATCGATTTTTCACTCATTTTTGAATCTACTAGAGTTCTGAAATTTTTTACAGTAGAGTGATCCTGATGAAAGTATGCTATTTTAATATTTTTAAAACTTAATTATCAATTAATTTTGATGAAATTTATATTCCTTATGAGAAGCCTCATCACGTAACGAATATGAAAAAAAATGTTGCAATATATATAATAAAGAATTATTTTTCATAATATAATAATGAATTATGAAATATATTAAAAATTAAATCTAATAATGAAAAAATCGAGAAATTTTTTTAACCAAGCTTCCACAAGTGCGCTAAAATGTACAAAATATTTTTTTATCGAAAATATGGAGGTTGTAATAATGAAAAAGAATAGAAATATTGAATTTTATGAAAGCTCAATATCCTGAAAACCATTGTATACTTATAAATTAAAAGTTCAATTGCATTTATATTCATTGTATACTTATAAATTAATTGTTACAATTGCATTTCGACGATAACTATCCGAAAATTCAAGTATAAGAACCTTCATCATTTAGCTTCTCTTAGAGCAGAACCGAAATTCACCTCGCCGCAATACCGATACTTTCTGAATCTTAAAGGTATTCAATTGGAAATATATATATAAGTTGCCCTATATAGCTAACTTCGAAGTTATGGAAGAAAAATTATACTACGTTTCGCATACATGCAGTAAAAAATTATTTACTACAAATACTATAAATATACTGCTACATATTTCCTCTAATATTCAATGTATTACCTTTAAATTTTACTCAGTGCTTCTCTAACATATTGTCGAGTATTCTATAAGTTTCGTATAATTTGGCTGAAAACTCTACATGTCATAAGCAAAAAACATTCCTGAAAATTTGGTGGTTTTTTTTAAACCGATATGTCTTCCTGAATATTTGTGTTATTTTTACGAAACTGCAGGTAAATATTGCGTACATCAAACAAAACCACTGATGAAACTTGCAAATCAATATCAGCTTTCTATGAAACGGAGTGAGCCGAAATCCTTTTCTTCTTCATCAATTTCTATTCAATCCCCTAAATGTTCTCGCGATCGAATCTTCACTGTAAAATGTAAGTTCAAGCCTATTGCACTTGCATTGCTCTATCGCAGTTCCTCCATCCTTTCTAGAAAAGTTCGAATATCACTGTGTAAATTCGAAAGTGTCCGGATACTTTTGATCATATAGTGTATCAACATATAATTGCTTTTTGATGTTATCCTAATATGTAATTATCGTAACTGATGTTTTCTCCTCCCAGCACGGGAGATTATGTGTGCCTTGGTCTGTATGAGTCACTGTAAACAGGGCCGGGCCGAGGGGGTGCAAACGGTGCAACCGCACAAGGCCCCGCGCTTCTGAAAGGCCCGGCGCCGTTGACGGATTTTGCAAAATTCATTAAATTTTTTTTATCTTTGTTTAAAGTTCTTTCAATCATCGTTTATGTAAAAAAGGCATAAAATATTAATATTTTTTTAAAGAATTATATTGCAATTTTTTCTATCTGGTTTTGAAAATTTCCTTCAAAGATCCTTTAGAAAGGTAATTGGTAGATCTTGTGGATAAGAATCCAACAATTCCCTTTGATACCTGGAGGTCCACGTGTTTCTGATTAGTGGGCAGAGTAAACGTTAAAAAGTAATAACATTGTGCAGTCCTAAAGCTGGTTCGGTTACTCCAGGCATCGTATGGTCACTTTTTTTTTCCTTGGTGCAGGGGGCACCCGAAAGTGGATGTCCGTCATTTGAAGATAAATTGCAGGTGATAAAATTCAATACATTCCTTGTTCCAGAGACTATTATTTTCAGGGTAAGGAAGGCCATTAGGGGACCACATCTGTCCCCCTAATGGTTATTAGATAGTCTTCCCCAGGGAAACTTAAAGAAACACCTCTAGACCAGTGGTTCCCAACCTTTTTTCTCTCGCGTACCCCTGGATTAATATTTTTTTTTCGCGTACCCCTAATGTCATATCCCCCCTTCTCCAACCATTCGCCTATGCAAAGATGCTTTTATCAATAATTTTAAAGGCTTAGGCAAGCTTAAGAGTCAAAAGACTCGAATTAATAAAATTTGCAAGACTTATTTTTGGTTTACATTTTATTCAATTTTTACAATATTATTAGTTCATTCTTATGTTAATCACTTATGATTTCTTGTGTCCGTCATTACCGACTTTGAGTTCGCGTGCCTCTAGGGGTACGCGTACAACAGGTTGGGAACCTCTGCTCTTTGAGAAATGTTTTTTCTGCTTATCTAGCTCTACATTGATCACATCTGTTCCCCTTGTATTCAGCAGGACTGCTAAGCGATGATGAAGCACATATCTCACAGGGTTTTCTCGCTTTTCGTGTCAAAAGTGTGGTTTTCCTGCATCTGTGAATTCATCGTAGGTACTTATTAAAAGGTAGTCTGTTACATCTATTCTTCAGAGTTTAATCAATAATAGTGAATCTGAATATTGGATTGTGTGAAACTCGATGGGTAACCTAAGGAGTTTTCTCAGAAGATTAATTTTCCATTTAATTTAACAGTTCATTTGCATTCAGAGTATCAGCCAAACAGCAAATTAAAATATTCTGCATTTTTTTTCTTGCAGGCAAATTTCATATACGCTATTTTTTGTCTCTTTTTATAGTTATTTATTAAACAACCTTTCCTTTTATATTTTCAAAAAGAAAATTTTAATATTATAATAGGTTATCAATTTATAAAACAATGTAGTTTCCCCTTTGTTTTTGTATTTCAATATTTTTGCTATTTGTTATTACATTTCAGATAAATTTTTTTATTCACAAACGGCAATTTGTGTTTTCTACTTATTTACATTGGGCACTTTTCATTATAAAATGTTACTTATTTGGAACCTTTTATTAGTTTTGGAAACAATATATCAAAGTTCATTGGATAAGTTTTAAAATATAAGAAGCATTTTAAAGATTTATTCAATTTAAATATCCTAAACCCGAAATTATCAGTATCTTGTGCAAAATTGTAAATAAGTTTGTAGTCAGATGATTATACTTTTTTAGTTTTATCTTTTTGGTCTACTTGTTTTTAAATATGAAGAGATAATGAGTTCAACTTTTAAGAATTCACTTCATAATCTAAATTAAACGAAAATCCCATTCGTACGGCATGAAATTTTATTTAAATACTAAATGCATGTGCTGACATCGTAAATCGACAAAAAAAATTGAAAAAAGGGGGGGGGCTACTTTCTCTTTCAATTGACTACATAGTTAAAAGTTATTTTAAGTCCCTTCAACTTTCATGTTTTGAAACTCTAGTTGAATTTATTTTCGTATTTTATAATTTCAATTTTAGCTCTGAAAGTTTTCAAACTGATCAATTTTTAATATTTCCTCATAAAATCAGGAAGACAGGACATATTTTTACAACTTGAGTGCGCAAAAAATAATGGGAGGAATTTTATCTCTTATTTAGAAAGGAATGTTTGAATTCAGGGCCAGACCAAAGGGGCTTCGAAAGGTGCGAGCGCTCAAGGCCTCACGCCGCTGACAGATTGCGCAAAACGAAAATGAATTACATTGATTTATTTAACGAAATCAAAATTTGTCGTCAATTTTTGCTTCCAGGTCACAATATTAATATGAAAATATTTACATTATTTATTTTAAAATAATTTGTCTAAATTGCATCCAAATTTTGATTCTGTTCTAAAATTATAATGACCTTACCAATACGCTCGCGTCTGCAAACAAAAAAATGTTTATCAAGAAAATTTTAAAAAATTTCCTGAGATCTAGCATACCAGAGACGAGCAATTGATTTGCTTAGTCATTTTATCTACCAAATTCGCATTAACCAAAAATCTAAATCATGATGTTATTAACAACGAATTTGCTATAAAACTACTAAAGTTTTATATATGAAGCAATTATTTTTGTTGTTTGATTTATTAACGATTTTTTGTGTGGATAGAATATTAATTTTATAAAAATAATTTAATAATTTATTCCTTTACTGTATTTTTTAATTCTTACAAAATGAAATTGTGCGATGTAATGAATAGCAAAAAGCAATAAATTAATTTGTCGGACGAAATTTTTTCAAGGACCGCATGTCAATTTTGCAACGGGCCCCGCTTTTGTTCGGGCCGGCTCTGTCTGTAAAATATATTACTATGTCGATGTTTTAATTTACATCCTTATTCATGGGTGCAGTATGTAATCAGGGCCGGCCGGAGGGGTGTGCAAACGGTTCGACCGCACTGCAGCTGACTGATTTTGCAAATTAAAAATGTCTTCTTATTTTTTTTTTATTTTAATCCGAATACACATACATACGGATTAAAATAAAAATAATAAGAAATACGAATATATCGTATATGTGCGATATGTGCACATTTCAAGTCGTCGGGAAGATAATTATGAAGCAGAGGGAAATCTATTGACGGTGGATTTTTTTTTGTCAGCGTCGTTTTAAGAACAAGATTTGATTTGAAAAAAGGGGTTTGGGGGATTTTCATCTACAATGGCTATTATCTCCTATTCATTCCAAAGTTCTTTTCAATCCGTAATCAAAAAAGAAAGGAAAATTGTCATCAGAAGATGGTCTAGAACTATTGCCGATCTGATTCGGTCAAGACAAAAAAAAATGGCGCCCTCCTAGAAGGGCTTCTAAATTCTTTTCCTAAGAACAAGTCCGAGAATCGCTGCTTCAACAGTATCAACAAAGAGTTAAAAACGAAATATCGATATCAATGATCCTGATATTTGGCCTGAAATTATAAATGATAAATGTAGAACGGTTATCATACAAATTAGTCTGACATAAGTAAAAAAAACACTACGATTTTCGGAATGATAAAAATAGAAGAAGTTTTTCTGAAATTATTTAGGAAAATTAAAGGATGAAAAACATGAAGAACGAAGATGGAATGGTTACTCTCCTTAAAATGCAAAGATGCCACGTTGTGCCACTCTTCAATATGTGCAGTGTAATAAATAGGATAAAGCAATAAATTATTATTTTGTTTTACGAAATTAGTTTCAAGGCCCCGCAAATCAACTTTGCATCAGACCCCGCTTTTGTTCGGGCCGGCCCTGTATGTAACTCAAGATTTTCCGCATGGGCTTGGCGATGGCGGATATGGGGTGCCTGGGACAGGTCGCGAGCTGGATTGGGGGTTTCGGCTTGTTTCTCCCTACCGGAATTTGGTACCTTGGCCTCCTCGTGCTGTTAGTTCTCCTCCCCTCTCGACCATTTAAACTTCTAAACCAAATAAGCTGGCTGTTCGAAGTGGGTTGTGTATGTGTGTGCATGTAAGCTTTCTTCTGTAAAGTGTTCTATCATTTTTTTTTCTTCATGTCGTTGTATGCAAAAAATTTATTAGTTCAATTGTTTTAAATAAGCCTGTGCGTGTCACGATACTGTAACAGATAAGCCTATGCAAGGCTTACCAGAGAAATAAGATAACACTTCTAACTCTTGTTATAGATATTTAATCCGTAGTCGAAGAGTTGGTAAACAGAAACGAATCAGCAGATAATAGAGAAGAGAATGCAGATTATCTTAGCACCTCCAGGTTTCTATACTTTTTCCTTCAGGATGTGACGTCACATAGAATCATCTAGAACATGCCGTTTATCTTCGCTCCTATAATTTTCACACAGCACAGATCCCACATTTGGTCGCCAAAATGAACGCCAAGGTCGGGGGTCGATGGTTTCCATTTTCCCTCGGCATCCCTTAGGATCTCTATAGATGTCTCTTTCCAAACATAAGACTAACACTGCTGGAAAGCGACATTATAGGTTCATAACAATACTTTGTTTTTTCAGTAGAGAGCATTACGAAAAGTGTCGAATTTGTTTCGACATATTTTATTAATTAGTTCTTTACTGATTTTAATTTTTTTTAAAGTTTCAAACGATGAGATAATTTTGCATATTATAATATTTCATATAACAGTAATTTTTACATTAATATGATATTACATATGACAGCATTTTCACAGTGCAGGTCCAAGGGGGTTTCGAAAGGTGCGAGTGCACAATGCCCCGCTTTTCTGAGGGCCCTGTGACAAATTTTGTAAAACGAAAATGAATTGTAATGATTTATTGAACGAAATCCAAACTTGCTGTCAAATTTCACCTTTCAGGACACAATATTTCAATTTTTACAATATTTATTTAAAAATAATTTATTTGAATTGTATCCAAATTTTGCTTCTGTTCTGAAATTATATTGATCCTACGAGTTACTTTCGCATTTGCAGAAATATCTTTCTAAAGATTAATAATAACAAAAAATTACTTGAGATCTAGCGTTAGTGAAGAACGATTGACGTCCTTATCCATTTTACCTATCAAATCCATCCCCGATAGAAGTGGGCACCACTAAGTGTGGATGAGTTGCTCAGGTTTATATATGAAGGAACTCGCCCGCCTCGGGGTACATGAATTGAGGAGGCGGCAGCCCTCCTCCGGTGATAATACGTACCTCCTACGGGAGGGGTTGGGCCGTGAGGCTGTGTTGGCCATTAGGACCCAACCTCAGTACTCGTCGCTATCGCACGACTGTCATTCAGTGAAAACCCGTGTGCTTTGTCAGGTCGGGGGCTGTATTTACGGTTACCTATCAAATCCGAATTCACCAAAAAACTAAATCGTCGTGATATTATCAACGAATTTGCTATAAAACGTGCAAGAAAATTAAACGAAAAATTACATATTGTAATATTCTTCTTCGCCTACCAAATTGTATTCAGGAAGCAATTATTTTTGCAATTTGATTTATTTACGATTTTTTGTGTGATTCAAGCACTAACTTTATAAAAATAAGTTAATTATTTATCATTTGTATTGATTTCTTTAGTCCTAACTTTACCAAATTGTGAATTGCAATAAATAGCAAAAGGCTATACATTATTTTGTTGTACGAAATAAGAGTAATAATGTACATAAATGCATGGTACAATTATAAACCTACGTTACCTTTTGCTTTTTAGACTGACAGAACAGAAACTGACGGTGAATCGAAGTTTCACTGTACATACATATAATTTTCTGATCCGGATCCGAAATTGATTTCGAATACGTATACACGAAACCGAGAAGTGAACGAATTCACGCCGAATGGTTTCTTCGCATTCAAAACATCTTGTCGTTTATTTGGCGTGGATTACATGAAAACAGAAATTCAACAACAAATATTTGTTTACTGAACGCAAAGAATTGCCGGTTCTCGTGCAGATTGAAAATAAAATAATATTAAGTGAGCTTTAATCAATTCATATATATTTCTCATTTTGTGTGGTCCGTTCCGTATTTTTAAGTTTAACCGAATAAATTGTTTTCATTATTCAAAAATTTCAATGCAAAAGTATCTTTTTGAACCTGACTACCATTTTAAATACTTTATTTAAAAAATAATAATTAAACATTAAATGCTCTTTACTAAAATTAATTTAAATTTAACTGTGTTTATTATTGCTTGTAGTGATGATTTATTTAAAATACATGGTTTAATTATTATGTATTTTAAAATATGTTATAACAAGGAAAGCAAATGTTTGTTATCAGTTAGAAAATTACATGGTTATGAATTCTATGTTGTCCAATTAAACACGTGAATTACTATTTTACCTTACAATTTTCTTTTTTGCTTTTAACATTTAAAAGTTTAGGGTGGATGATCAAGCTAAAATTATGTGTTCATCATGCTCACACTTATACTATATAAGGCATATAAAACTGTTTTGATACTATTTGAATTATTTTTTGAATTTAAGCAGTTATCAATTGTATTTAAAATGTAAAGAAATTTTTTTTAACTTTGAAATGGTATTGAATTGTTTTAAAACTTTAGAATAAAATGTAGACAGAATAATTTATCTACTTATACCTACCTACATAACTTATAATATAGTAAGTACACATGTTGCTGGTCTCTATCATTATGTAGACACAATTTACCATTGTGTTTCCCACTGTGTAAGATAATGCCTAAAATTATATATTCTCTGCACGCTCTTGACACAGTGGATTGGGGAATGTTGAATACCTAACAATTTCTGAAACAGAATGCCCCATGTGGCCTAGCTCCAAATAGCATTCCACATTCAAAGTCTCTTAATTCCCATCAGGTGGTCATAATCATGTCAGAAAACTTTTCATATGAATCAATTGAGTATCCATGAAAGCCCTGACAATGCACTGCCCATTTATTCATTTCTTAAACGATGCTACCGCCATCTGTCTATTTGCGAATTGTTGTCCTGTGACTCTGGGCACTTCAGTGTACATGTAAATGGTTGTGAATTTGTGTGTATTAATTTAAACTAATGAAATTTGCAATAAAAAAAATTATCTTCTGTTTTGCATGCATTAGTTTACATACTTAATTTACATTATTGGTATATTAACAAATTAAAATAAACTGGAGGGATATTTTTCAGCAAGTTTAGAATGATTTTTTTGTTATCTGTAGTTAAAGTTGCCATACATCCCGTATATTAGGGACTATCACCGTATTTCATTATTCAGTCACATTTCCTAAACTGTGTGAGACGCTGGGCACGTGGCAGGGCCATGACTATTGAAACCCTAACCAATACAGAAAACGCTTGCCTATTGCATGTTTACAAGTAAGAAACACTGATATTGGCAACACTGAGAATCTTTTCAACCAGTTAGTATATCTAAAAGATTATTTAGAGAAAAATAATACCAACCAAAACTGCAAACAACTATGAAATTAAGAATGGAAGTTTTGAGATTACTGAAGTTTTTTTGCACATACAAAGTTTATTGATCAGAAGTCATGTCTAATAAAGCTATGTGAATATGTATTTGCCATTCCAGCTTACGGTGCAAATGTGGAAAGAATATTTTCCCTAGTTTCAACTCAATGATCAGACGAAAGAAACAGGTTGTCAGTGGAGACAACTAGTGATTTTTATTTATAATTTTAAAGTGTCCAATTTTATAATTATGTGAAAGAAGAAAATGATATAATTAAGATAGTAAAATCCACTTTAAAATACGATTAGGCTAAAAGGGATTAGCCTTGCATCTTTTTTTATTATTGTATGTGTTCATTTTATTAGATTGCTTAAACTGTTTCTTTATCAGAGTAAAATGAACCATTACCTCTCCACTTTTTTCATGTTTTATTTATTTAGCACTTAAATGCGTGGTATCAATGCTTCACAATTATGGCAACCCTATCTTTAGTCTTCAGTTGAAATGTCAGCTTTTCTTTATTATCCTGAAAGAAAAATGAACTATCAGTTGTATTATATTTATTTTAAATTGAGTTCAAACAATCTGAAAAGCCTAAGAGAGAAAAATCTCTCCCTTTCAGCTGTGACAATAAATTGAATTATTTGATATTATGAGTAACAAATTATTTGAAAAGAAAAATTCTAGATGTTGACAATAGGATTTAGTAAAAATGACTGTTTGAGAAACATAGCATGTTATTGTTATTAATTAGTGCAAATAATTGTGTTTGTCTGAAAAGAATTGCATTGATAAAAATAGGTAGGTAATCTTTCTTTGAAATTATTAATTCTGATATCATACTTGAACAGATTCATACTCATATGATATATTTTAAATGCATCTTTCAGTTAAGTTTTTGATTAAGTTGTATATAATGTGTGGTAGGAAAAGGATATATCATCACAGTTCATTGTGTGACATTCACAGTGATTTTTGTCATGCGAATTGAATCCATTAACAATTTGTTATGCAATAAAAAATGGTTCTAATACATAACATTACCAATAACTAATAATAATTTTTTTTGTAAAATATATCTAATGTAAAATTAAAAAATTATATCTTCAGTATGAAATTAATTTTACCAAAAATTGGAAAGCATGTTTTACAAACTCAATAATGTTGTAAAAATGAAATAAATTCCTGACAAAATTGTTTTCCATATTTTACTTAATGGATACAAAATGACTACAAAATATACAGCAGGTGACATTATAATTGATGCAGAGATTATAGTAATTAATAACATTAATAAATGAAATGCAAAATTATATTGCCTGCAAGTGATTCATTGCAGTTAGTGACAGAAAATTATTTTTTCTATTTATTTATAGGCTGAACTATAAAAATAAAGGCCAACTGTTTTGAAAAATTATCAAGTCGATATCTGGAGTATCCTAGTTGCTGTGATTGACCCAGAATATGTCTCATAGTTAAATCTATGCCATTTATTTGCAAAAAGGAGTAAGTTATCTTGTATGTTCTTTTGGTACTTATGTATTAATGCCACCGCAGCTACAGATTGGCGGTAATGCGCCAATAAAGAGATTGGCGTAAGTACAAATTGGCGGCACTTAAAAACTGCCAAATCTGTAGCTGCGTTAGCATTAATACTTAAAAACCGCCAAATCTGTAGCTGCGTTGGCGTTAATACATAAGTACAAAAACCGCCAAATTGGCAGAACTTAAAAACCGCCAAATCTGTAGCTGCGTTGCCGCTAAAACGTAAGTACAAAAACCACCAAATCTGTAGCTGCGTTACCATTAATACGTAAGTACAAAAACCGCCAAATTGGCGGCACTTAAAAACTGCCAAATCTGCAGCTGCGGTGGTGTTAATATGTAAGTATCGTTCTTTTTTTTTAAAAAGTCTTGGTTTCAAATGAATTACCTTGTATAGTAAGAAGCTTGAAGTTTCTGATCCCATTGCACGTTAATGAACACTAGGATCAATATTTAAGAAAATAAACACATCTTCCACTTTTTGAGGACACCTTGTATATGTAGTGTTAGAGTCTAAAATTATTGGAATAAAAACTTAATATTTTATTTTTTTAAATGTACATAAATTAACCGACATTGCTTTCAAAGTTCAATACAATCTCGATTTCCATTCAGTAGACTGATCTGAGTGTCATTGATAAAACACTGTCTCACTGACAGTCATGTTTTCTTTTTCTGGAAGTCGCTGTCTTGACTTTCCATATTTATGGAGTCATTAGCCATTGAGACCCAAGCTTCCTTTTTGTTCAGGGGACAGCATTTTTAGAGTCATTTGTAAACAAACATTAAAAGAATTTTGAATAATGCTTTGAATACTTTCATGTGATAAATGAACTTGAGAAGGAATGCCAATGATTGTCAAAAGTCAGCTAGAGTGGATAATTTGTTGACTGTACTGCATGTTTTCATCAATGGTAGATATGAGAGGGCATACTGAAATAATCTTCAAAACTACACAGAAGCTCTTGCACTTGTTGTATACTTGCAGATTTTATTATTAATTTTTTTTTCATTAGTATTATCTCTTTTCAGTAGGCTTCAGTCAACATCTGAAGAATCTATAAAAATGAGTTTTGTAAAATAAATAAATAAATATTTAATTTTCATTTCATGCAAATCAGATAATGGATTTACTTAATGCTAATACCATTATTGCTAACAGATAAAGACTTGGAACATACAACACCCCTATTAGTTTTCTTTTCTGTTGGTGCTAACTCGTTAAAGAATTTTGTACCTGCACTGTGCCTTGCATGCTTTATATATCAATCCCAAACACTTTTTAAATGTAGTAGTAATTTAGCTGTACTCTGAGAAAATAATATTTGTTTACAAAAGTAGATATTTACAACCCAACCAAACTGGCCAGCATTATTTTGCAGTCATTCTTCATATATTGAAAGTATAAGCACAATTTTAAAGGAAACAATGTCTACTAAAATATTTTTTTATTTCAGGTTATAGGGGATTGTCTAAATATTTTAAAATAGTGCTAACTTCAACATTTCCTATTACAACACTCTTGTGTGTTGTAATAAATAAATTTCTCATGGGAGCATTATTCGGATTACAAATTTTGCTTAATATACTATAATTACATTTTGAGATATTTGACATTTTGTCTTATGGTCTCCATATATAGTTATTTCAGCTATCTGCTTTTCTCTAGACTTCAGAATTTTTTTATTTATTTGACATTTAAAAAACATCTTGTAAGTTAAAATCTATGTGTTGCAATGAGTTGCTACTTGATATTTAATAAAGTTTTATGGCTTTGAAATTTTCTGGATTCTTTTTTCCCCTGCAAAAAGACTACTAACAGTTCTTCATCACTGATACTTGTTAATATGCATACTTCATTTTCACATCTAATCTAAAACTTGAAGAGTAAATTCAAAAGCCACTGCCTACAGCAAAATGTCTTGCTGATCGTAGAGATATTCAACCATTCAAAAATATATATAGTCGAATCCCAATATATGAAACTTCCATGCATCAAAAATCTCTATATATCAAACTTTTTTCAGGAATCTTGGATTTTCAGTAAATGAACAGTTTCTGTATATCGAATAAAATTTCTATATATTAAACTGAAAACTTTACATAAAAAATTGTTTTACGTTTTGCTGTCAAAAACCACCCATAGATTTCAATCAAAAGAAGGAACAAAAAGTTTTAAGAAAAAAAAAAACTGTGCTTGATTCTTAATGCAAAATAAATTTAAGGAAGACAAGATACCATTTACACAAAAGGATAAAACACTTGTCAGTGAGGCATAAGTTATTCTTAACTTCTGTTCAACAAATTCCTTTCCTTACTAGAAGTAATATTTTTATTCAATTAAACTTTAGATTTCATATAGTGAATATGACTCCTAAATGGAAATCTTTACATGTGAAAGAGAAAAGTTCAGCTTAATAAAAGACGTGGAAAACAGGTTGGATAATAAAAACGTGGCAAAAGAGTTTGGAATTTTGACAAGAACAATATCAACAATTTAAATCCTTAAAATTTGACAACATTGATGAAATGGTTAAAAATGATACAAGACAATAACATGCATGTGACTGTGCCACTCATTAAGGTGTGACTGAATATGCTGTATATTTAGGCATTTCCAACTTTCACACTAGCTCTGGATGGCTAGGTAAATTGAAAAGGCAATGTGGCATTCAAGAAATATAATATCAGATGAAAATGATGCAAAGTTTGCTTATTTGTATTTATGTTTATCTATATCAATTTTCTGTTCTATTTCTATATCAAGTTTCTGTTTATATATAAATGAAATTTTTTCCCAGGACTCTACAAGTTTGGTATATAGAGGCTCAAATGGGTTTATGCATAAAAATAATGGCAGCTCCCAGAACTTAAGCACCTACTCCTTCAACCCAGGAAGCTAAAGCTTTTTCAGATATTGAAGAACTGAAAAGGTAAACAACTCTATGCGATGATCAATAAAAATAAATTCATATTTTTTAAATATACTTTTTGATTGACTAATTAAATTGTTTGAAAATACATGTTTGCATTTATGTGTATCATGTATATTCTGAATTATTTAAAATTATGTCTGAATTTTACTTCTGATAGTTTTTAGGAATCTTTAAATGGATTTGCCATCACTCAGTAAATAGATATAATTTGGTTTGCATATTCATAAAAGTATATAATTGTAATTCTACAAAGTATTTGGTAGGGAGTATAATCCCTATTTTTTAATGACTTCTTGCATTATTTGAGTGACAATCTATGAGCAGAAGAGCAAAAATTCAAATTTTCCCTGAGGGTAGACTCTCCTCCAAGTTTAAAAGTATTGCATATTAATAATACATAATGCACTGGAAAGTTTTCTTTACTTTGTTTTATTATTATTTTTTTCTGTCACTGCTGTAATAAAAATGCTGTAACCAGACCATCTTTAGACACTTGAACACCCTGGACTTAAAGTATTCTAATACTCCATCAGATCCATAACTATGAATTTGAGTGCATATAGCCCATCAAATATATCTACCAGAAATAATAATTGAGGAACAAATAAAAAGTTCCCTTGTCTCTAATTAACACTGTACAATTTTACAAATCATCATCTTATCAAAATAGAATTTGGCATGGTTACATTATAAAAAAGTTTTTTTTTTATCCTATTATATATATATTTATTTAGTTAATATAATAATATCCTTAATATTTAATATAATAAAATTTATATAAACACTTAACATTTGTTAAATTATTTATTTAATTGATAATTTAATTGAATTTAAAAATATGTATTTTTTTAAATTTATAGCATAAGAAAGGTATTTTTTTCAAGTAAACAAATTTTATGTATTTAGATAATGTAATATATAGATTAATACATCAATTATATGTATATATATTTAAATAAACACTGCACTTTATTTACCACTTCCACGGTTATTTATTTGATTGATATAAATATGTTAATTTTAATTTTTGAGTATTTATTTGTGGCAAATTCATCATTAATTTTGGTTTTATATATATATATTAGTGTATCATTTTCAATGGATAAAATACTTGTTTTAATTAACTTCGCTCATCCTAATGACAAACATAATTGATTCGTTATCTGTTTTAGTGTCAGAAATATCTTTCCTCTTGATCAATTTGTGCTAGCAATACTTGATTATGTCCATACCTCAGTTGTTATGTTCAAGAATGTATTTTTTATTTTTTGCTTAAATAATTTTTTTTAAAAAATAGGTCAGATTTGACAAATTTTCTGGATCACCATTTTAATTTATGGGTTTAATATGTCAACGTTCTTCAAGCAATCAATTTTCTAAATCAGCCAAGTATTCTTTAAATTAAGTTGTTGCTGTTACGGAGTGTGATAAGGGGACGTGGTCATTTCTAACCAAAACTCAAAAGACGAGGCAATGGACTGTAACTGGTTTTTATTGCTAAACATAAATCTCTGTGACCAACGCAAACTCAATGGCTCAAGCGAGCCTCACACGACGTGCGCTGATCACAGTCAAATTCACACTGATAAAGATACTGAAAACACAAGATACAGACACAGAAAAGACCGCTAGAGGGCGTAACAACAATTATGAGAAGTTAGGCCGGGTAAGGCCGTAACATACCGGGGGGCCTTGAAACACTGTTTCAAAGCAAATACTAAAATTTGATATTTCAAAATCAAATACTCAATTAATTACCTAAAGTTAAAAATGTGATAATCAATTTCCATAAAATTAAAATAATTACAAATACACGACTAATTCAAATACTAATAAAATGAAATAAAATAAATGCATAGGAATGCTACTTAAATTAAAATTAATTAATTACTACTTAAAAATTATCAAAATCAAATATGCAATTTTAGGAAATGAAAGGCTAAATGTTTGCATTAGGATTCATGAAAATTACTACCATTCACATTACAATAAGATATAGCTATCATGCACATTACTAAAAGAAAGGTAAATACAAAAATATTCAAGATGAGTGTTTTACCGTGCATGCAATTAAATGGGTTAATCATAACTCGTTATATACTCTAAAATAATCAATGAATAAAAATGCAATTTTCACAACAGATGAAAAGACGCCTTGATACATTCAGGAACATATTAGTTAAATAAATTTAATGAATCAAAATTTTAAGTCAATTTAAGTTCAGTTCTCAATTGGCAAAACACTAAGTTTGTGAATAGGTCTCTTTAATAGTCCGTTGGCAGTTTTAACTAACACCACACGAACTTTATCATCGCCACTAGGATAAACTTGAGTCACTCGACCTAATTTCCAATGTAAAGGGGGAGTGTTATCATCTTTAAAGAGCACTAAATCATTCAATTTAACATTTTGCTGTGGTTTTTGCCATTTGTTGCAACGTTGAAGACTGGTGATATACTCACTGGACCACCGTTTCCAAAAACTCTGAAATAATTGCTGGGTAAGTTTGCGTTTTAAACTCGAAATTTTCTCATCTAATAAATTTTCCTCGGGTATTGTAGTTAATGCAGTTACTATGATAAAATGACCAGGTGTAAGAACAGCAAGTTCTAAAGGATCCTCAGAAATTGGGCACAGCGGACGCGAATTTAAACAAGCTTCTATCTGAATTATCAATGTTAAAAATTCTTCATGGGTTAGGATTTGCTTACCTATTGTCCTTTTCAGATGAAGCTTAGCCGATTTAATTGCTGCTTCCCACAGTCCTCCAAAATGGGGTGCAGCTGGTGGATTGAATTTCCATTTGATACTTTCTTCCATGAAAAACTTGTTAACTGGCTCATCCTTCCTTAAAGAAGCCACAACTCTTCTCAGTTCCGTATCTGCAGCAGTAAAATTCGTACCACAATCAGAGTAGATTTCTGCGGGTTTTCCACTCCTGCCGATAAATCTCTTGAGTGCTGCTATGAAGGCTTCTGAAGTCAGGTCTCCTACTATTTCTATGTGAACAGCCTTGGTTGTAAAACAGACGAAAACACAGATGTAACACTTCATTCTCTGCGTCCCTCGACCCCTGCGGGGTTTGATGAGGAATGGGCCGGCGTAGTCTGTCCCCACTCTGGAAAACACCCGGGAAGGTTGAACTCTTGACCTCGGAAGATCAGCCATAAATTGGTTCGCAGTTTGACCTTTTTGGTGGAAGCACTTCACACATTTCCAAATAATGTGCCGGGCAATTGACCGCGCACTGGTAATCCAATACTCCTTCCTGATTATGGAGAGAAGTAATGTAGGGCCAGCGTGGAGGTATTTTTCATGAAAATATCTCACTATCATTTCTGTCAGACGATGATTTTCTGGTAAGAGAATCGGATATTTTTGATCCATGGAAATACTCGCGTTTTTCAACCGACCTCCTACACGGATGAGTCCGCTTTCATCCATAAAGGGACTTAGTGAAATTATTTTGCTCTTAGAATTCAGAGGCTTTCCCTTTCTTAAAATATTTAGTTCGCTTGCAAGTTCCTGATTTTGAGCAATCTTCACGAGCGCATTTCTAGCACATTTAATCTCTAACGTTGTAAGAAATCCTTTAGTTTTATTTGACGGAGATGTGGCATTATGAAGGAATCTAAAGCACCACGCAACAATTCGTAAGAGTTTTGCAAACGATGAATATTTACCGATAATGGAAAGTTCTAATGGAACAATTCCTACAGCACAAGTCGTTTTTTTACGTTCTTCTATCAGAGCATCTTCGCAAAAGAGATGTTGATTTGAGTAATCGATATTATTTTCACAAAGCCATGATGGACCTGCCCACCATAGACTATGCGATTTAAGCTCAGAGGGCAGAATACCTCTAGACGCATAATCAGCGGGATTTTCTCTACCTCTGATGTGATTCCAAACTTCAGACGGCAAAATTGATTGAATCTCTGAGACTCGATTAGCAACGAAGGTTTTCCAACGAGATGACTCGGATTGTAGCCATGACAAAACTATCATTGAATCTGTCCAAGCGTAAGTTGAATCGATTTGGATTTTAAGGGAATTACGCACTGTTTGAACAAGATGAGATAACAATACAGCTGAACACAATTCTAATCGCGGTATTGATACGGTTTTTAACGGTGCTACTCTGGTTTTGGATGTCAAAAGCTTAACAGAAATCGATGAATCATTAATTGATTTAAGATAGATGACTGCAGCATATGCCTTTTCTGATGCATCACAGAATGCATGCAGTTCGATTTTAGTGGCATTTGGCAGAAGCACTCTTCTAGGAATACGTATTGATTTAAGATGGTGTAATTGATCTCTAAACACTGTCCATTTTTTGTTAATTTCTTCAGGAACAGGATCATCCCACGAAATTTGGAAAGTCCAAATGCTCTGAATAAGAATTTTTGCACCAATTATGAAGGGAGCTAACCAGCCTAATGGATCGAAAATTTTTGAAACAGAAGATAGTTGGAAGGTCACCATCATTAGAAATTTCAAAGTTGCAATAGAATTCATCCAGAGTAGGTTCCCATTCCAAACCTAGAATCTTAATTGATTTTGCATCAATTATCTCACAAGAATTTTTCGAATCCTCAGTTTTTATGGCTCTTTCTAAGACCGACTTCTCGTTACTACACCATTTATGCAATTTGAATCCTCCAGAGCATAATAACTCTTGCAATTCGGGAATTAATTTTTCTGATTATTCTAAAGTATCAGCTCCAAATAAAACATCATCGACATAACAATTATGCATTAATACTTCCGAAGCTTTCGGAAAATTAGAACTTTCATCAATAGCTAATTGCTTTAGAACACGTGTGGCCAAATAAGAGGCAGAAGCAGTTCCATAAGTAACAGTACACAAACGATAAGTTTTAATAAGTGATGACGGGTTATCTCTCCAAAGAATTTTTTGAAAATTACGATCCTCATTTTCAATATTAACTTGACGATACATTTTTTGCAAATCACTCGTAACTGCAATGTTATGACTCCTAAATCTCAAAAGAATTCCAAATAGATCATCCTGATTCTTAGGACCAATCATTAAAGTATCATTAAGAGATACTCCAGATGAGGATTTAGCACTAGCATTAAATACGACATGTAAACGAGTAGTGAGACTTGACTCCTTAATAACATGATGATATGGAATATAAAAATGTTCATTTTTTACATCTACACTGTCTTCATCTACTTCCTCCATGTGTCCAAGGGACAAATATTCTGACATAAAGTCCTTATACTGCTGATATACATTTGGAATTTTTAACAGCTTTTTCTCTAAATTGAGAAACTGACGAAAAGCTAATCCCTTTGAGTCACCTAATTCCTGTCTCTCAGCTTTAAATGGTAATTTTACCGAATAACGTCCTTTATCATTACGTGCATAATTTTCTATAAAATGCTTTTCACACAAATTTTCTTCTTTCGTGAAAGAAGACGATGTTGGGATCTGCTCTAACTCCCAAAAGGATTGAATAAGCTCTTCAGTGTTTACGCTTAAGTAACTCACTGAAGTTTCTTCCAGGTTTTCTACGGGAAATGCAGTAGAACCTGCAATAACCCATCCCATTTTTGTACTCAAGGCAAAAGGAAGTCTTTCATCCCTTTTTATTGTTTCACCTTTCATCAAAGACAGAAACACGTTGACACCTAATAAAACATCTATCTCTGAAGCATTGTGGAAGTTAGGATCAGCTAAAAGGAGATCGGAAAAGCTGTCCTTTAAACTTTGAGGAAGATTTATCGTTGGGATATTGTCAGTTATTTTCTCTATCAAGAATGCACTAGTTTTAACATGGAATTTTTGAGTGAAGTGTGGAGTGAACGTAAAATCAATTTCTCCACTAGCAGTAGTTTCTGCTGCACCAAGACATGAAACGGATATGGATTTATTTTTGATGTTTAGACCTAATTTTTTAACTAAAGAACGTTTGATGTAACTTTTTTGAGAGGCACTGTCTAAAATACATCTAGCAGAAACAAGCTGATTTTTTGAATTTAGAATGTTGACAACGGCAGTACAAAGAAGCACGTTAGTATTTTGTTTCTCCTTCACTAAGTTATTCGCACAAACTGAAGTAGACGGAACCATGTTACTCGTGGTTGGTTCAGAACTCGGAACAAATACTTCAGCCTGAGGAGAAAGTCCTTGATTTTGTGCACTTAAGTTGTGATCAATGTGCAATAAGGTATTATGTTTTTTCTGACAATGTTTACACGATGAAGTACTTTTACATTTTTTACATTCTACGTGCAAATTCAAGAATTTAGAGCATTTTTGCAAGGTATGATCTTCGTTACAATATACACATTTGAAATTGGACAATAAAGACGTAGATTTATAAGACTTTTGGTATTTATTGCTGCTAGGTTTACTATGTTGTAGTGTCCTAGCGTGATCTTTTAAGAATTCTATTAAGTTGCTAAGCTTTGGAATTTCATCTTTCTTCAGTTGACGTTCAAACCACATTCTTGAGGAATTATCTAATTTTTGTAGTATTATATACAATATTAAGGTATCACTGAAATTTTCTACATTTTGCTGTAAAATATCTAAACTACGAATTATTTCATTGATATTGTCCACTAAATTTAACAATGCAGTTGTCGATTCTGACTGGATCTGCTGAAGGCTCATGAGTCGTTTTATAAGAGCAAATACTTGTTCACGTTTATTAGAATACCTTTCCTCAAGAAGGTTCCAAGCAATTTTATAATTACTATCCGAGACTGGAATGCTTTGAATAATTTTGAATGCTTCATACTTTAAGGATAATTTTAGATAAGTTAAACATTGCGAATCACTGAGAGATGAGTTGTTGTTAACTGCTGCATTGAACAAGTCCTTGAAAGTTATCCACTCATTAATATTCCCAGTAAATGTAGGTAAAGATAATTTAGGCAATTTAATACTATCACTAACTTCTGTTTTTGAACTACTACAATTGGATGTTTTGAATTTACGGACAACAGTTAGGTATATCTCATCAATATTTTCTAATATGGACTCTTGTTCTTCAACATAAGAGTCTATTACTGTTTCATCACATGCAGTGTAAATAGCGTCAAATACGTCTTCAAACTTTTTCTTTAACTCTTTGCATTTATCAACAATTAAGTCACCTTCTGATTTATCAATTTTTTCAAGATCTATTTTCTCTTTAAATTTTGTCAGCTGAGCCTTTAAGACTCTTTTTTTCGTTAAAAAGTCTTTTAATTCATCTCCATCCATAGTTTAAGTTTCAAAAAGTCTCTTACCTCAGATGGTAAAGGCAGAATTCCCGACGTTATCAGTAGCAATCTCCCGCACTGAGGGGCACTGAACTCTCCCCATAGTAAATAGGGGGTTTTCTTGACGACACCTAACTCCAACGCTAATATATGCCAGCTGCGCGTAAACAAAACTTCGCTTTCACTGAACGCTCCGGGTCGCTAGGACCATAAAATGTTACGGAGTGTGATAAGGGGACGTGGTCATTTCTAACCAAAACTCAAAAGACGAGGCAGTGGACTGTAACTGGTTTTTATTGCTAAACATAAATCTCTGTGACCAACGCAAACTCAATGGCTCAAGCGAGCCTCACACGACGTGCGCTGATCACAGTCAAATTCACACTGATAAAGATACTGAAAACACAAGATACAGACACAGAAAAGACCGCTAGAGGGCGTAACAACAATTATGAGAAGTTAGGCCGGGTAAGGCCGTAACAGTTGCTTTACTTCAAATTCTTTCGTTGTTGCATTTTTCTAAATTTACTATAAATCCAAACATTGAAGATATTCAATCATATACAAATTTTTCTTCTACATATTTCTGTTAATTGCTTACTAACAATTACGTAAAAAAGTATTAATATGAAAATCTGAATCTACATTAAATTTTGTATTCATCAATGTTCCCTCATCAAATTGCTTTATTGTCTTTATTTTCCTCAAAGTTTTAAACTCTTAACAACATATTATTTTGCTTTTCTCTAAATAATGATTGCATATTTTTTTTTTAATTTTGCTGACCTTGAAGATATGTTTATACTAAATTAAATAAGTTGATAATTTTTTCAATTTCTAGGTCAATATTTTGTAGACTATTGTGACTGCTGTATACTTACAATGATAATAGGTTTTAGCAAGCTTTGTATTTCATCATTGTTGATGTAAGCAACGGAATAATGTAAAATGCATACATAATTCTGTTTGAATACTTTTAAGTTGTGTAATTACAAGCCCTAATTATATTTTTACTTTTTAATTTGTTTAAATTTTTACATTGAATAAGCTGTTGTTCAGTCAAAACTTTTATATCTTGCATTGCTTCATGATTTGCAACATCATCTAGTTGTATAGATTTTATTTTATTCTACAAAAAAATTCTGGTTTAATGATAAATATTCCAATTTCATTCGAGAATTATTGAGTTTTAAAGTATTTCCTGACTTCTGGGCTTCTGTCCTTGTATTTGAATTTTTCTTCTACATTATCACAATTTTAAAAATAATAATTTTATTATTCATCCCAAAAATAAACCATTTTTATTCATCTAGAACAGTGGTTCCCAACCTATCAGAAGCGGCTCACTTGTGGGCCACGTATGGCGAATTAGTAGGCCACAAAACGCTTGTCATGAGTCGAAGTCAGGGAAGCTTCAAGAGTTGTCACTTGTTTTTTCTTAATAAACAATTTATTTTTAATCCTTTTACAGTAAGCTTTACTAATTGCTGACATATACATGCATATTGTTACAAAAATCGTCTTTTGAGTGTACATGAATGCAGATTAACAAGCAGGATAATAAAAAAATAAATGACTCTTTATTCCGCAAAGCTTTCAGCAAAAACACTAACAGGAAACAAGACTAAACAGCTCTTGTAAAAATTCACAACAGAGATCACCAATAAATCTCAGACCCAGCCTTTTCAATAGCACTCAAATGTTTTTCAACTCACCAGCTTCATTGCTGTCCAAACTTCAACTGACTCACTGTTGGTTTGAGAACATGCTTTTATAACTTTTTAACAGGAAATGATGTCACATAGTAATGTCTTGAAGGTTCTCGATACGTCAGGTTCCTAGTAGAGATAGGACTACAATTCATGATATTTCTAGAAGATTAATTTTGTGGCCCAGACCGCCAAATTTGTCGCCAAGCCGCCAAAATGGTCAGCAAGATTAGCATGTCAGGAAAACAACTTTACAACTTTGTAGTAAGCTTTACTAATTGCTGACATATATGTGCATATAATACATAAATGTATTATATGTGTTTGCAATTTTTTACTTGTATATTTAGTTAGTAGGTCTCAAAATATTTTTTATACAACATGTGGTCCACACAACCAAAAAGGTTGGGAACCAGTGATCTAGAAAATGAAGTATTTCTGAGGATCTTATTGACCCATTCTGTATAGTTACTTTTTCTTTTAATTTTTATACAAATCAGAATGTAACAAATTTGGAAAAAAACTTTTGTAATGCAAAAAAGAACTACTAGTTAGACGTTTTGTCAATCACATAAAACTTTACAATTTCTCCCTTAAAAGAATTTATGGAAATGAGCTCTTAGTTGTTTCATTGGGTAGATGAAAATTTTCAAAGTTCGGGCATTCTTATCTAATATCAATTTATATGAATTGCTATTAAGGGCTACAGATATATTTTAATCTTTGAATAAATTTGTCTATTTCCATTTGCTCTGATGATAAATCAGAATTAATTATTTTTTATCATTTAGATTTTGAAGTTGATGAATGGTGTAATTTTGAAGTATGCCTTAACAATGAGTACATCTTTCTGAGGGAAAGTAGCAACAATAAGGAGGTGACATCATTCCAAAATCCACAAATCTAGTCTGCATTATGCAACCGTCTTGGATGGAATCCAGCATTACATAATAGAAAAGAACAATTTCTCCAGTAGATATGTTTAAAATTTTTCGTCAACACTATATTTTTATTTATTAATATGTTTTTGAATATTTTTATATGCATACACAAAAGGAAAATTGTATGCATGTTACTCACATACTAAACCATATTTCCAGTAAATAAACTTAGACACATCTTTTGTTTCACACGAAAGAGAAATATTATGTGCAATATATGCAGCAAGAAAATTAGTTTGTATGAACCTTTAAATTCTATTTGCAAACTGAATTTAAAGGGAATTTTCATTTCTGTCCAATAAAATAGAGTTTTTACTGAAGGAATTGTTTCAAAAAAGGAATTTTCTTCATAATTATAAGATGGAGAGGTCATTTGCCTGTGATTTAAGTAAGCAAGCATTTTCTCAACAGCAAGATTTAAGTGCACATTTGCTGGCTCATACAAAAGAGAAAAGGTTTACATGTGACATTTACAGTAAAGCATTTTTTGGGCAGCAAGATTCAAAGATACATTTTTGGATGCATACAAAAGAAAAACCATATATATGTCATATTTGTTGTCAGAGATTTTCTCTGCCATCAGATTTAAGGGCACATTTACTCACTCATAGAAAAGTGAAACCATATGCATGCAAAATTTGTAATAAAACTTTTTTTATGCTCCAAAATTTAATGAAACATTCACTTACACATATGAAAGAGAAACCATATGTATGTGATATTTGCAATAAAGCGTTTTCTCAGAAGCATTCATTAAAGACACATTTTCTGACTCATACAAAAGAGAAAAGGTTAGCATGCGACATTTGTGATAAAGCATTTTCTTGGCAGAAAGATTTAATGAAACATTTTTGGACGCATACAAAAGAGAAACCATATGCATGTGATATTTGCAATAAAGAATTTTGTCATCAGCACAATTTAAAGGTACATTTGCGGACACATACCAAAGAGAAACCATATACATGTGACATTTGCTGTAAAGCATTTTCTTATCAGAGTAGTTTTAAGGCACATTTACTCACTCATACAAAAGAGAAACCGTATTCATGTGAAATTTGCTATAAAGCGTTTTCTCATCAGAGTACTTTAAAGACACATTTACTCACTCATACAAAAGAGAAACCGTATGCATGCGAAATTTGCAGTAAGACTTTTTCTGTGCGGAGTAATTTAAAGAGCCACTTGCTTACACATACAAATGAGAAGCAATATGCATGTGATATTTGTAATAAAACATTTACTATGAAGGCTACTTTAAAAAGACATTTATGGACGCACACAAATGAGAAACCATTCGCATGTGACTTTTGTAGTAAAACATTTTCTCTAATCTCAGGTTTAAAGGCACATTTACGAACACATACGAAAGGGAAATTGTTTGCATGTGACTTTTGTAGTAAAGCATTTTCTCAAATCTCTTATTTGAAGAAACATTTACGGACACATACAAAATTGCTGGCATGTGACTTTTGTAGTAGAGCATTTCCTTATCCAGCAGCTTTAAAGAAACATCTGCTGATGCATACCATAGAGAATAAATAAATCATCTACCTGTGGCTTTTTGTATGTGATGATACCTGAAACATTATCTCGGCAAGAACATTTCGCCACACTTTTACCGACACTTGCTAAAGAGAAATGAATGTGCTTGACATATGCAGTTCAAAGATTTTGTAAATAAATCATTTGTACAAAACATATCATTAAAAATGAAATGATTTGTAAATGAGTAAGATTGAATTCCCCATAGTATTGGCATTTTCATACCAAGATTCTGACAATTGTTGTGCTAGTTGTAAGTCATACATCTGTGAAATGTGAATTAAAACATTTTGTGCACGAAAAAGCTTTTAAGAGTGAATGATTAACATGAAAAAATTTTAGTAATATGTAACGGTTAAATTAAATGCAGAATGAAAATGTGTGTCATTTTATTAAAGACTATTACAAAAAATGCATGGTTTAAATAATTATATAAATATATGTCATAGTATACAGGGTGTTCAGAAAGGTCGTTTACATATATTAAGGGTAAGTCAGGCATATAGAAAAAAGTTATTTCTGTAATAGAACATAGGGTCATAAATGCAAAGGGGCTCTGCTACATGGGGACTCTTTGTCAGTGAAAGAAATGGTTATGCCAGATAAATTGTACAATACAGATTTAATGGAATGCAAATTTACAATTGCACAACAATCCAGTTATATGAATAATAACATGCGATCATGTATCACTTCAAACAACACAGCTTATTTTAAAAGGAGCACCAAAGGTCTATACAATGTCCTACTTGCCATAATTGTATCTGTTATTCTGTGTTTATCTTGTAATGTTTTTCATGAAACTGTTGTTGTGCTATTGTAAATTTGTATTCCATTCAATCTGAATTGAAAATTTTATCTGGTGCATCCTTTTCTTTTTCTTAATTCTCTGGCAAAGCGCCCCCGGTAGTGGTTCCTCTTTTTCATTTCTGCCCCATGTTCTATAGCAAAAATGGCTTGTTTCTGTATGCCTGACCTTTTTTTGAAGTTTGTGAACTATCTTTCTTGAATACCTGTAATAGTTTGTTTATTATTTGTTGTAT
Organism: Araneus ventricosus; assembly: GCA_013235015.1. Classification (NCBI taxonomy): domain Eukaryota; kingdom Metazoa; phylum Arthropoda; class Arachnida; order Araneae; family Araneidae; genus Araneus; species Araneus ventricosus. Next base: position 44,994 of record BGPR01003424.1, read on the forward strand.
TTATCTTCTATAAAACGTCTAAAACAGTTATAAGCAAACTATTTAATTGCATGGCAAGCCAGTCTATTGATATGAAAATTGTTACATATGTGTACGTTAAAATGTGTTTATTAAACCAATAAACGCTTGCACATTAGTGCAGAATTACGTCTTATTCCTTCTTAATTTGCATTTTAATGTAAAATAAACATTTAATGTATTATGAAACGTATAAAAACAAACCTGTAAATAAATGAAACTTGTCGATTAATTATTTCATAACTGATATATAATTAGATAAAAGATTCCCAGTGTTATAAATGTTGCCTTTTTATCAATGCTTGTTTCAGTTATGGAATTTGTTAAATATGGTTTCTATCCTTTCATTAAATCATTTTTTAATCAAACATTTCTTATAAATTTACCCTTCGAATATGTATGATTAAAATTCTGAAGACAAAGCTGTGTTTCACTGTACACAAGGGCAGATTAAGCTTGGGGGAAGGGGCTGGCACTGTATTTCTGTGCGGCTCTCTGAAAGCATTTAACATATGTACTTATACACTTTGACTTTTCAGTCGTTACATTTTGAAATAGTAGTATTTCGAATACCTTCATAATTGTATTTTATTAATTATAGTTGCTGTAATTTTTTAACTTTCATATAATTTATCTATTTATAATTAAGATGCCTTGAATTCATTAATTTTATTTTTAAATCTTAAATATGCATACCTAAATATTTAGGTAAGTGTTATAAGTAGAGTTTAAAGATTTATTGTTTGCAAGAAAATGCAGTCAGCTTGAGTACTCTTAAAACTACCCAGATAGCAATTTTAGTTTGCAGCAATCTTGCTTTGCAAATCTGCAAGCTTGAAATAAGTTATTCAAACGAGTTAGTCACCATGCGTCGAACTTGCAGCAAGCTTTTGTGTCAAACACATTGCAAGCTATAGCAAAAAAGAACGCAGACGAACCTCAGATTCGAACCCCCGACAACTCGCTTCCTAAACTTGTCATCTTTACCACTCCGCCAGAGGAACTTCAATTGCGGAAGACAGATTGCGCTACAGAAAGAGTATAGCTACATGTTTTATTTTAAACTGCCTTCTTGGTTTCATTAAATTTTGAGTTGAAAATATGATTTGAAGTCGAGGAGAGAGTGATTTTCTCTAATAACTACGTTTTGCTAATGGAATAAATTATGAAATTAGGGTTCAAAGTAATTACTTTTAAAAATATAGGATACAAAGTAAATTATTATTTTTCAACAAACATTGGCTATTTTTTATATTTAATTTTGTTTATGAACATTAAAATTTCAACATTAAGAAAAAGGCGATATATAGTTTCCTTTAAAGTGCGAGTTCTATATTTAGTAAAACGAATGGAGAATTTTTCAAAAGTAATTTTTTTATAAAAAGTACAGTTAGTTTTTTTTTCAAATTATCATTGATTGATTGAATTAATAAAAAGAAGGACGGTCTAGGAGATGCTATTAAAAATCGGATGTCTTTTTAAAACACAGACAAAGATAAAAACCAGATATATACAATTGTATCCAGGTCGTGGAGTGTAAGTGTGCTGTATCAACCTTGCAGCAAACTTGTTTTGTAATTGCGGTGTGAAGTTTGTCAAAACAACTTCACAGCAAACTTGTTTTGCAAGTGGGTTGGTCGATTATGCTTTGTTACTTTGCAGGAAGTTCGTTGCAGAGTTATTGCGTCAAATTTGTCATGACAAGCTAATATAAAAAAAATCAAACTTGCTGCAAGTGTGCATGCTATCTGGGTAATCGCTTTAATACTAAATATTGAAATGTGATAAGTGTGAATGAGAAAACACAAAGTGTGATATTTACTGTTAAATATTCATTCCGATATAATTGATACATCTTTTCATTTATTTGTCTTCCTCCTTTTTCTCTTGAAGAACCACAGTCTTTTATAAATCTTTTAATATCTCCTTTTTAATTATTTAAAATATTTTAAAGGTTCGAATTCGTGTTTAAAAAGAAATTGTTTTGAAATATTGCTTTAAAAATAACCCTTTAAAGTGAAGATTTATATAATTTTTTGGATCATTTTGAATTATTCTCAGATTATTTCTCACTACAACCAAGATGTAGAAATAGATTATTTTCATAAATTATTCATAGTAAGTTAAATTTATCTTGGAAAAGTTTCGAGTATAACTCAATCTATCGTGATATAAATGCTTAAAAACTTGTTTCATTTTGGAGCATCCTTCAAGCTCAGGGCCCTGGCATTCGCCTTGCCTTGAATCTACCTGTGGCTGTACAGGTCACTAAACAAAAACCGTAATGATGAATAGTAAAAAGTGAAGATTTAATGAAAGAATAGACCTTAACGATTTTCTAGAAATTAGGGAGCACTTTATTTTACTTAATTTAAATTTTAATGTAAGATTAAATTTATGGATGCTTTAAGATTTACCTATTCATAACAGATATATGATTTGGTAAAAGATTCTGTCTCTGTGTGTTATAGAATATGTTTCCTTTTAACTGAAATGTAAAAATGTAATGCTGTGTTTTTCAACTACGGAATTTGTTTAATACGGTTTCTGTTGTTTCAATCTGTGTCATAAATTAAATCCTTTAAAAATGGAACAATTTTTATAAATTTACCTTTTGAATAAGTGTGATTAATATTTCGAAGACAAATCTGTGATTTGCTGTACAGGTCATTTAACGAAAACAGTAACATTGAATAGTAGACAGTAAATATTTGATGAAAGAATAGACTTAAATTGTTTTTTTTTTTTTTTTTTTTTTTTTTTTGTAAATTTAGCAGTTTCGTATCTTTTGACATTTTGTTGCATCAGTAAAAGAATTATATATCTCTATTTTATCTCTTTGCTAGTACAAAAGTAAAAAGTTATCTAGTTTTCTTATTGCTAGTACAAAAAAATTCATACTTGTATAAATATTTTACTTCTCAATTTGATTGATATATTTCTTAAAAGGTTAAATTTACTGTGCACGTGTTAGAAATGGTGGATTGTTTTGCAAGAATGCCTCCAAACATTATTTGATATCAAGATTACGAAGTACAAGAAGTCCAAAAACTGTTTAACACTTAGAATTACTATTAATTTACTTGAAGAAATAATAACATAATCGGAGTCTCAGATTTCAGAATAATCAATCCAAATATAAATTTTTTTGAATTATCAAAAGTGGTCGAAATGAAGGTAGTTATTATCTCGTGCTGATAATGTCCACGGATGACATTGCAAACATGACTCATTATATCACTGATATTTTTGAGACTCAGTGGCTGCTCTCAATTCGCCATTTGCAACAGGTCTTGAGTTTGGATTATTACGTGTTGGTCATCTCCATGAAAGGAAATCATTGCAATGCTGTGAGTGTAAAAGAAACTCATTTTTGTTCCCTTTTCAATGTAACCATTTGCTCACCAGAATTGTGTCTAGAATGGCTGAGTAAATTCATAATTCAAAGTAACGACTATTTTCATTCAAGTAATAATTAATATTTAAATTATTTTGAATTTATAAATTTTGATGTATTTTATGCACTTTTTAAATAATATGTATTGTAGGTGTATATACGTTTTTTTTTTTTTTTTTTTTTTTTTTTTTTTTTTTTTTTTTTTTTTTTGAGGGGGCTTTCTGTATATTCTGTTTTATTTACAATGTGAAGTGCCATGATAAGATCTGTTTTGCTTTATTCTGTGTTTCATTAGTTTGAGAATATTAATCTTATATTAATATAGATATTTCGTTTTTGTAATAAAGATATCTTTATAACAATTTCTTTCTTTTGTCTTCTTTTTTTCTAAAAAAAGTTCTTGGCAGGAGTCTTTATTACTTTCTGAAGCATACAATCATGTGCTCCCTATCAAAATAACTTTCAAGTAACTTCTAAACCGGATTTTGATCTAACTTAACTAACTCAAACCAGTACCAGACAAGCTAACCAAATGTGCAACTATTTTTTTTAACTGCAAGAGAAAAAAGGGAACCTGAAAACGAAGAAAAAAACAGATTCGCATGAAAAAAAATGACCATTTGTCTTCATTTCTCTCCATCACATCTACAGTGGCTGGCCAAATTAATTTGTACCCTTTAAAATTTTCATATTTTTTCGAATATCTCCCCAAAATCTGCATAGATTTTCTTAGAATTTTGAACAAGTAAACATTAGGCTTGAACTCACATTTTACAGTAAAGATTAAGCCATGAGAGTATTTTGGGGACTGTCTACAAATTGATGAAGACGAAAATTATTTTGGCCCACCCCGCTTCACAGGAAGCTGAAAATGAGTTAAAACTTTCATTAATGGTTATATTTGACGTGCATAATATTTGCATGCAGTTTCGTAAATTTTTCAAAAATACTCCGGAAGATATAAAGGTTTTCTAAAAAAATCCCAAATTTTTCTGCATGTTTTGTGCTTATAACATGCAGAATTTTCCATTCAATTGTACGCAACTTACAGAAAACTTGACAATATGTTAGAGAAGCATTGTGTAAACATTTGGAATAAATTTGAATATTTCAGGAAATATGAGCATTTGTAGTAAATAATTGTTTACTGCGCATGCGCGAAACACAGCATAATTTTTCTTTCATAACTTCAAAGCTAGATAGATAAGTAGGGCAACTTATGTAAAAATTCCAGTGAAATATCATTAAGATTTAGAAAGATATCATCATTACAATTTGGTGAATTTCGGTACATTCTAAGAGAAACTAAATGATGAGGGGTTTTCCACAAATTGATATTTTTGAAACTTGAATTTTCGAATAGTAATATTTAATATCATGGAAGTATAATATCCTGAATACCCATATATACTTATTAATTAACTACATTATTTACAGCTGTCCATATTAATTGGGCAACCAACTGTAAATAACGTTATCGAATTCCAAACTACTGAATAGATTTTCTTCAAATTTTGCTCATAAATATTATGAAGCTCAAGGAAGGTTTTGTGACAATCAATAAAATTCTTTATTTTTTATTAATTAGAAACTTATTTTTCTAAATTGTGTGTAGAAAGATAAGTGCATGTTCATTTCCACTGTACATGTTCATTTCCACTGTACATGTTCATTTCCACTGTGCATGTTCATTTCAATCTCTTCTGCTGATATAGAAAGTTAAACAATAATATAGAGTGTCTGAGAAAGAACTTTATTATTCTAAGCTTTAATTACAAAAATACGAATACAAAGCTTTAATTACAAAAATACAATTACAATACTTTATATGAAAGTCATTTTTACATTTAAGATTACTAGAAATGAAAGTACAGTAAAGCACCGTTTATACGTCTTTCAAAAACGACGTATAAATGAAAAGACGTATAATCGAAATTTGCTGAACAACTTTGATTATTACAAATTTAATGCTACTGACGCAAATTCATTGAAAAGTATTAATTTTGAAGTTTCTTATGATAGTACTAGTAGACTGCATAGCACTAAAAACAATAATTAAATTTTAAAATTAAACATTTATCCTAAAAGTGAGAAAAATCATACCTTCATTGCATATCTTGAGTACTAAATATACATATCATACAGTTTATGTGCTTGCAGGTAAGAGTTTAATTTTAAAAAATCTTTAACCGTCGTCTCAGTGCTGATTGTCTGTGAGTATTTAGTATAGCATTATGAATCAAATCAAATTCATTATATATATATATAATATGAAATGTTTTCGTTGTTTTGTCGTTAAATAAAAAACACAAGCCGAATTATATTCTAATTTTCATTTTATTGTGGGAGAGTGACGGAATGTACGTACATCTTAGTTGAATTTTTTAAGCCAAAAGAGAGCAGAAAATCCCTGCTCTTTCTCAGGTAGGGATTTAACAGATAGACACGTGATCAAAGTGAAGGGAATAATAGCTATTTTTAGTATACTATGTAAGTGTTTTAGGGAAAAGTCTGGAAAAGAATTCGCCTATTTCGAGATTTATGTTGGCGCGTGGAAGTAATTGGAATATTCTTTTAGTAATAAATATGCTAAAACGAGAGATTTAATATACCTCCAGCGCGGGAAATAAAACGAAACTGGAGTTTAAGAAAAGTGATGTTGGAATACATTAAGACTTTAAAATATATAATATTAGAATTTGAAATAAAATTAAGTGAGATTATTACATATATATATTACAATTCTTTCGACAAAAGAAATGAGTTCGAAGGTTTTTAAAGGAAGGTGGAATAACTTCTTTGTCATAGCATAAATTAGCACCATGCAATTTGCTTTCTATTATTTCATGAACTATGAATAATTTCGATGTCGTAATGTCTTTATCACAAATCACGTACTAGAAAAGAGGAAATTTTCACTTTTTATAACGGGAGAAAACGACGTATAACCGAAGCTTTGCGTCGTATAAACGAAGCAATTTATCATTACAATGAATACGAATGAATCGGGACTGTGATGAAACGACGTATAAAAGGTGCTTTACTGTATTTTATATGAAAGTCATTTTTACATTTAAGATTACTAGAAATGAAAGCATTTTCGTCCCGAGCAACGCCGGCTCTGGAAATTTTTACTCTGAAGCAAAATTCTACTTCTGCGTTTTTGTTTGTCGGGTTGCCCCCCACTCCATCCACCTAAAAATAAACTAGATTAAATTACATTTTTTAATTAGTTATATTAACGTCCCGTTTTTGAAGCAACACAACAGTTATTTTGGGAAATACCTCGTAATTTTAAACTGTGGTCAGAGGACGAATTCGACACCAGAACCGGCGGCGCCCCCTCTCCAAACTTCCACGACAAACCAGCGGCAGGACATTCCACGGATTTATCGTGCACCAAGTCCGCTTATATGGCAGTTCTTCGCTGGAATCGGGTCTCGAACCTGTAACCTATATCTGACCTTACCTCCAGGCTACCGTGGCCAAAATTAAATTAAGAACGTTAAGTAGTTTAATTTTGTAACTAAGTGTTTTACGCTAGAGCCCATAGTTTTCAAGATATTTCATAAAAACTGAAGACGCTCCCTCTAGCCACCTTCTGTACCCCCATCCCGCGCACCCTCCACCTGCGGAGGCTTTAGTATGTCGTTTAGGACACTACCTCCAACAACTGTGCCAAATTTCAAAACTACACCATTATGTTTTTCTGTTTTTCCTTCGTTGACTGGACTATAGCTAAGAGGAGGAAGGACGGTCTTCTCCGAGCGACACTTCAAAGGGGGACAAGATCAGATATGCGTCGATGCAGAAGGCCATGTTTGACGACGGTTCGTTAGATGCTGGTGTATCGCAGGGGTTATTCTTGTCTGGAATTCCATTTTTTTTTTACTTTCTGAACTCCGGATTTGTGAAATATACTTGTTATCTTTCTCAAATTTTGTTCTAGAGCAAACAATATCATTCCAAATTATACGAAGCTTACAGAATACATGACAATACTCTAGCGAAGCATTGTAATTTCCAGTTAATAATACAGGAAATATGAATATTTGTAGTAAATATTTTTTTACTGTGTATGTGCGAAACACAGTATAATTTTTCTTTTGTAATTTGGGAGCCAGATACATATAGCGCAGCTTATACGAAAATTATAGTCGAATACCATTAAAATTTAGAAAGATAGGGGAGAGTTGTCCAAAACAGTGACGCTAACATATTTTGGTCTGCCAAAAAAAATATTTTAAAGAAAAAAAATCAAACTATTTTCTTTTTAGAATAGGTCCTAGACTATCAGAACACGAGGTTGTTAGTTCAAAAAAATAATTAGGATGAGGTAGAAAAATATTTTTCTGGAAAATGAGGAAAGTCCCCGTTTTGGACAACCGGTTGGGTAAAATGGGGTATTCTTATAAAACAATGAAATTCAAGTTTTAATTCGAAAATGTATCAAGAACACTTAATTGGTGAAAAAAAGGGAAGTTAAAATGACAAAATAGGAATACAAGACAAGTTTTCAGTGTTGTTTTAAACAGGCATTAGCTTCCTACAGCAAAGTAATTAATTACAAAAGTCACATATGAAATTTACTTCGCCTTCTTCTGCACTTGAACAGGCTTCATGTGCACAACCTCGATGTCTGTTACACTGAATCCACCCCTCTATGTCTTTTGAATTTGAATACAGGTCATTACAAAAGATTCAAGCGTCATCACTCTTCTGCTCCTCATCAGATGATGTCACTCAGTGGCGGACTGGGTCTGAAAATAGTGGTTGGCACGAGACAGTGGGGGCCCTATATCCACATCTACAATGCTATCTTAAATGCATTTTTTACAAATAAAATATAATCAATAATTTAATAGAATTTATTCCTAGTCAGTATACACGCATTATACATATTATTAGAAGTTAAATATACCAAATATGGATGAAATTTTATGATGGAATATTAAATAATTTTGGCAGTTGTATAGCATAATGTAATTTTGGAACTATATTGTTATTTGGAGAATTTTTTTTAAAATCAAACTGAAAATAAAGTGTACACTATTTAAGAATTTCAATTTTTAAAGAATACTTCTTACTGTCAAAGATTAACAACTCAAAAGTACAGAAGTGTATTCATGCAGTCCATTTCATTTAAGGCAAGTCAACAAATGTTTGAGTTCACTAGATGACTTTGCAAATCTGTCAATAATTACTCTGCATACAAATCATCTAAAAATTCCCTTTCGATAGATGGCAATACATAGGATTTCAAGTTCTCCTCAGACAATGAATTTCTTAATAACGTCTTTATGATCTTTAGCTTCGAAAGTTCACTAATATCATTACATCATTCATCACTCAAAAATGAATTTCAAACTGCTTAAAGAAAAAGTTCTTTTAAAATACACTACATGAACTACTTGCTATTCTACTTAGAAAAAGCACAGAAAATTTGCTAGGAAAAAAGTTCTTCCCTTTCTCTCTCTTACACACACACCTCTTGGAGGGCCCCGTATGGACTTAAGTGTAAGGGGGCCCACTTGCCATCGGGGAAGCTGGCAATCTGGCCAGTCCGCCACTGATGTCACTGGTTCTTCCATTTTCTTTTTGTTTGCTTTTTTTTATCTTTAGCAGGAGTAGGATTGTTAATTTTTTTAAATATAGTACCTTTTTCGTTTATTCTTCTTGCCGCTTATCTCCCGTTCTATAGTGTCCAATTCTGCTTTGTAAGGTGACGATCCCAGATAGCAATTTTAGTTTGCAGTAAGCTTGCCACAAATTTGTCATGACAAGAGTGCAAGTTTGCCACAAATTTGTCATGACAAGAGTGCAAGCTTGCAGCAAGTTAACGAAAGCTCCGAAGTCACCATGAAACGAACTTGCAGCAAACTTGCCGTGCACACTTATTGCAAATTAAAGCAAAAAGAGAGTACGAAACACAGCCCGGGATAGAGCTCGCGACCTCCCGGTTACGAAGCGGAGACGCAAACCATTGAGCCAGTCGAACGCTGAGAGGAGAAGATAGATTTCGCTAATACATCGTTCTATTCGATTCGTATACGATTTATTTTTAACTATTTTCTGGATTTCATTAATTTTTTGAGTTGAGAATATGATTTGAAGTCGAAGAGAGAGCGATTTTTGCTAATAACTACGTTTTGCTAGTAAAATAAATTATGAAATTAGAGTTCAAAAGTAATTACTTTAAAATGGGACAAAATGTCTAGTTATTATTGTTCAACAAACACTGACTGTTTTTTAGATTTAATTTTGTTTATAAACGTTAAAATTTCAACATTAAGAAAAAGGCGATATAGTTTTCTTTAAAGTGAGAGTGATATATTTAGTAAAAAGATGGAAAATGTTTCAAAAATTTTTTTTATAAAAAAGTTATCTTTTTCACAAATTATCATTGATTTATTGAATTAATAAAAAAGAATTACGGTCTAGGAGATGCTATTAAAAATCGGATGTTTTTTAAAACAGAGACAAAGATAATTATCTCTTATTGTGCTATCTTTGCAGGAAGCTTGCTTTGCAAAATTGCAGCAAGTTTGATTTGCAAAGAGGTGGCGCTATTTGTCACATCGAACTTGCTACAAGTTCGATTCAAGTTTGACGCGTCAAATTTTGCCATGACAAGTCAAAATCAAACTTGCTGCAAACTTACGTGCTATCTGGGATGTTAGTATGGCAGTTTTACCTCTCCTCTTGTCATTTACTCTTTTTATTATGCTTCTGTTTCTCGAGGAAACGGCATTACTACTGCTGGAGAAATGTTAAAAGTTGAGCTACATGGCTGGGGTTCTACAGTCGGCATTGTTTTAGAAGATGGTGTAGAAGGTTCGTGTTCAACATCTTCATTGCATGACGCTTGTTTAAGCTCAGAAGTGTTACCTAGAGGTTTTTTCGTAGTTTCTGATGGTACAAATAAATATTCAGGGAATTCATCTCTGTTAAAGAGATATATCCCTGTTTTTTCAAACCCGTACACAGCGGTTTGCACAGTAGCTGCTCTTGAAAAACCAGTTTTAAAAAGTTTTCCTACTTGGTAAATAGTAACTCAACGTCCAGGGTGATTTATTAACCATTTCCTGGTCTCCTGTTCATAAAAAGTACTTACCCAGATAACACGTACGTTTGCAGCAAGTTTGATTTTGACTTTATATTACCTTGTCATGGCAAATTTGACGCTTCAAGCTTGAAGCGAACTTGTGGCAAACTAACAATGCAGAATCGTCACCCTCGCTTTCAAAACGAGTTTGCCACAAGTTCGCCGTGACAACTAATGCCACCCCTCCTTGCAAAGCAAGCTTGCTGTAAGTTTGCAAAGCAAGCTTGATGCAAAGATGATAGCACAAAGAGATAATTATCTTTGTCTCTGTTTTCAAAAAACAACCAATTTTAATAGCATCTTCTAGACCGTCCTTCTTTTTATTAATTCAATAAATCTATGATAATTTGTGCAAAAACTAACTTATTTCTAAAAAAGAATTGAAACATTTTCCATCTTTTTACTGAATATAGAACTAGCACGTTAAAGAAAACTATATCGCCTTTTTCTTAATGTTGAAATTTTAACATTTATAAACAAAATTAAACCTAAAAAACAGTCAATGTTTGTTAAAAAATAATAACTTACATTTTGTCCCATTTTAAAAGTAATTACTTTTGAAACCTAATTTCATAATTTATTCTACTAGCAAAACGTAGTTATTAGCGAAAATCGTTCTCTTTGATTTCAAATAATATTCTCAACACAAAATTTAAAAAATTAATGAAATCAAGAAAACAGTTTAAAATAAATCGTATAGATGAACAATGTATTAGCGAAATCTATATTCTCCTCTCAGATTCTAGCTGGCCGAGAGGTTAGAGCGACAGGTTTAGGAAGCGGTAGGACGCGGGTTCTAATACGAGGTTTTTTTCGTACTATGTTTTTGCTACGTTTGCAATGAGTTTGGCGTGGCAAGTTTGCTGCAAGTTCGTCGCGTGGTGACTTCGTCGCTTCTGCAAGCTTGTTTCAAGCTTGCACTCTTGTCGTGTCAACCTTACTACAAGCTTGCTGCAAACTAAAATTGCTATCTGGGTAAAGGTGCCATGAAAGACACGTCGACTGACTGCAGCCGATGTGTCATATGCGGGGGAAAGCATAGTAACACGACATTATTTGCCCGAGCAAGACTGACGAGTTCCAAGCTTTTAGTATGAGAGTTGTGGCCATCAATGATTAACACCGGCTTTTTTGGTCCTGGGTTAGAATGTTCAATAAACTTTTTGAACCAGACAAGGAACTTATTAATCCTTTCCTTATTAATCCAAACACTTTCATAGTACACTGCAAATGATCCAGGAGGGGCATCATTCATCAAGACGGGATTCTCCTTCTTTCTCGGAAATACAAACATTGGCGGAAGAAAATTTCCTGCTGCATTGACACATGTTTCTGCTGTCACAAGCACCTTGCGTTCGGCTGATGTTAAAGTGTTAACTTGTTTTTTGCCGCGAAGAGCAAGGACTTTTGAAGGCTTGTTCGCCACTGTAAAGGTGCCTGTCTCATCTGCATTATAAATATCATTTGGTGAGAATTTATATTTCGAATATGAGGAATCTAATAAATCGAAGAAAGCGTTGATTGCTACGCGATTGATTCCTTTTGCACGTGAAATTGAGGTTTTTTCAGGATAACGTTGATCTAATTTTGGGTGCCGTTTTAGAAATCCATAAAGCCAATTTTTTCCCACCATTCTCTTTTCCGTGTTAAAGAGATGCGGAATGTTGTTTTTTTTCAGCTAACTCAAATGCTAGAGTTCTTAAATCTGACAGCGTAATGCCAAATAACCTCTCCTCTAAATGTATCAGATGTTGCACCAATTCCTTTTCTTGGGCTTCCGAAAAAACTGTTTTATATCTTCCTAACATTTTTTCCAGCAGCTGCTTCAGAAGACAGCTTTTTCTGTCGAGCCTCTTTCACCTTCACTCTAGAGTTGTTTGAGGAACACTGTCGGCCTTAAATGCTCTCCTGTAGCCCATATTCCCTTCCAACACTTCTTGGATAGCTCCAGCCATGCTCTCCTGGGTCCAGCTTTGCCGATCAGTTTTTCTTTGATAGCGCCCCATTATCAGAAATCTGAATATAAAATAATGTGTGAAATAAAATATCTGAATATAAAATATGTTTATATATAATAATAAAAACTTTTTTATTTATAATAATTATTTTTTCACATTTTATTTTCTATATTTGTATATTCTATTGTTAAAATTCAATTTGTAAGATATTTTCTCTTAAATACTTATGTATGCCACATAAAGAATCACTTGTACTCAACTAAAATACTTAAAGAAATTTATATCACGTATTTGTCATAGAATTAAAGCATATATAATGTAAGATATTTCAATAATATTTCATGGCGGCCAAAAAGGGGACAACCCCGTTTTGGATTATCGACGATGTCCCCATTTAAGCCGCCAGTGAGATATTTTTTTTAAAAATGTTGCCTGTTTGGAAGGGTCTTGGATAATTTATCGAGAAATATATCAAAATTTAACTTAAATCTAGAAGAATCAATGCTGTACTTACCAAAATCGAATGTTCTAATGTGTCTTGATAAGGTCCAATACAGTAAAGGGTTCAAATCGGACAAAAAAAAAAGAAAAGAAAAATTGAAAACTTTCTACAGAAGAACAAACCGTCAAACATGTCAACAACCCGATTCAATATGGCACATAGACGATAAGGAATGATATAAATGTATTATACTGATAGATGGCAGCCCAAAACAATGAGAAACTGAATGCCCCCATTTTAGCCGCCGTCCCCGTTTTACACGTCTCTCCCCTACTCATATAGCAATTTTAGTTTGCAGCAATCTTGCTTTGCAAGCTTGAAACAAGTTTACGCAAACGAGTTACAGGTCTATTCTGGTACCCCCGGTTGGGTTGGAGACGTCACTTTTTCCGCACGTTAATAACGGGAAAAGTGGCGTTTCCCAACCCAACCAGGGCTACCAGAATAGACCCCTTAGTCACCACGCGTCAAACTTGTCACAAGCTTGCTGCGTCTAACTCATTGCAAACTATATCAGAAACAGAGTAGGAAGACAACCTCGGATTCGAGCCCCTGACATCTCGGTTCCAAAGCCTGTCGTCTTAACCGTTCAGCCAGCTAGACTCTGAGAGGAAAAGATAGATTGCGCTAATAGATCGCGCATACTATTTATTTTAAACTGCTTTCTTGATTTCATTAATTTTTTAAATTTTGGGTTGAGAATATGATTTGAAGTCAAAGAGAGAGAGCGATTTTCGCTAATAACTACGTTCTGCTAGTAGAATAAATTTTAAAACTAGGGTTCAAAAGTAATTACTTTTAAAATGGGACAAAATGAAAGTTATTATTTTTCAACAAACATTGACTGTTTTTTAGGTTTAATTTTGTTTATGAACATTAAAATTTCAACATTAAGAAAAAGGCGATATAGTTTTCTTTAAAGTGCGAGTTCTATATTTGTAAAAAGATGGATGTGTCATCTTTGCAGCAAACTTGTTTTGCAATCGTGGTGTGAAGATTGTCATAGCAACTTCACAGCAAACTTGTTTTGCAAATGGGTTGGTCGATTATGCTTTGTTACTTTGCAGGAAGTTTGCTGCAAAGTTGCCACATCAAGTTTGACATGACAAGCTAATATCAAGAAAAATCAAACTTGCTGCAAGTGTACATGCTATCTGGGTATCGACATTGAAGTGAGCTGCATTTCTGTTGTGGTTTTTAAGAGAAACAAAATTATGAGAGTTTTTTTTCACAAACTGCTATTTTTTAAACTTGAATTTTCGAATAGTTTTATTGAATTTTATATAGGTTGACTAAGCTGCATACTATGCATACTTAAAAAAATACATAATTTAAGTGGATTTTTTTTCCTCACAACTATCTTTGATTTTCCGAACCGATTTCGAAATTGGAATCACGTCACATATTTATATACGGTTCCGTGAAATGAACGGATATTGGAGGTTTCCTGAACATTCAATCTACTTGGCGTTATTTGGCGTGGATTACGTGATTTGGCGTAGAGCAGACATTTCCGCAAGAATCTTTGTTTACTAAACACTTACTTTGTTTACTAACCGCTCGTCTGAAGGCTGAAAAGAAAACGAAACACTTTTTAGTGAGCATTAATTAATTCATATATATTTCTCATATTAAGGAATCCTATGTGCTTTTTGTAAGTATAACCGAATAAATTTTCATTATTGTGGAATTTCAATCCAAAAGCAACATAAAATGTCCTACTATCATTTTTATATACTTTATTAAGAATAAAATAATAGTAATTGAATATTAATGCACCTTATAATTTAAATTTTTTGTCTGTAACTCTGTTGATTATTGTAATGATTTGAAGTAGAAAAATGAATGTTTTAATTGTTATGTATTTTAAAATTTACTATGGCAAAGAACCCAAAACTTTGTTATCAGCTGGAAAATTGCATGGTAACAATATTCAGAATCCATGGTGACAGAATTAAAATCTTCCTTTATAATTTCTCTATTTAATTAAAGAAAAAGAATTACTATTTTTCTTTATATTTCTTTTATTTATTTCTTTTGCCACTTAAAATTCTTTGAGATTATATGATCAAGCTAAATATATGTTTTTATTATGCTATGCTCACACAGATATATCAGCAGAAATATGGAATTTTTTTACTACTATTTGAATTTTTTTTTTTAATTTAAGGAGTTATTATCTATATTTAAAACATAAAAATATTTTTCACTTTGAATATCTTTGAAATGTAGACATAATAATGCTACTGCTTATACAAAACTTATTATAAAGTAAAGGAGAAATTTACAATGAAAAGATTTAATATTTCTTTTTAAAGGAATGTTATCTAGCTTTAGAAGACTTTTTTTTTAAGTTTATGCAACCTTTCTTTTATATTTTAAAGGAATACTTTTATTTATTTATTTATTTCTAATAGTTACAATTTTTTTTAATGCTGTTGTTATTAGATACCATTAATGTTATTCTTTGATTTCCTTATTTTTGCAATATATTGCAGACGTATGAATATTTTTCGATTGTAGTCACAGGCCCTAATCTTATTTTTACTTTTAATGTGTTTAAAATTATAATGGAATATTCTTTACTTAAATTAGATTAAAACCACTAGGTACAGTAAATTTTTAAGCATCCCTTACCTGCAGCTAACTAACCTTTAGGATAAAATGCCCTGGCTGTAACAGTAATTTTTTAATTACAATGTGTCTGCTCTAAGTGTTGTGAAATAGATAATTTTGAAATCATTGGATATAAACATATACTCCATATTGGAATAATTGTTTAAATGACAAAAAATTGTATTTTATGTTTTTTTTTAGAGCATAAATCTACTGCTGAAAAAATTACGAAGTCTCAGTTGCCATAATTGCCAAGCATTGACTCAGGGCTTTTAAGTGCTAAATAAATAAAACATGAAAAAGTGGATAGGTAATAGCTTATTTAACTCTGATAAGAAATCAATCAAGTCTAAGCAATCTAATAAAATGAACATGTAGATTAATAAAAAAGATGCCAGGCTAATCATTTTTATTCCAGTCATATTTTTAAGTTGATTTTATTTTCTTAATTATATCATTTTTTTCTTTCACATAATTATAAAATTTGGCCCAAGTCATTTTAAAATTATAATGGCAAATCAAAATTGCTTCATTAGTCTCCACTGATAACCTGTTTCTATCATCCGACCAGTGAGTTGATATTAGGGAAAATATTCTCTTCACATTTGCATTGTGGGCTAAAATGGCAACTGCATATTCATATAGCTTTATTACTTCTGATCGCTATAAAGGAGAAAATGGGACAAATAGTAATATGGGACTGAGTAGTGAAATACGGTGACAGTCCCGTATATACAGGATGTATGGTAACCCTAAGTATATGCCCATCTTCAACATTTAGAAAATAGCCTTTGGTCCATGATTAGAGAGCACACCCTGTATAATGCTTTTAGCATCAAAATTTGTTTCTCTGTGTATTATGCCTTTATTATCAAACAATCTTATATATCAGCAGTATAGAAAGTGTTTGATACAGGAAAGGAATGATCAATTTGCATTTCAGCCAACAAATCAAAAGTTTAATTTGTGAAAGCCCCAAGTGCATCCTTTTAGAGAAAATAATTTTATAATTATCCTTTTAGAGGGAATACAGAAAATTTTAAGTAACAGAAAAACTACTCATAGCAATGAGCTGCAATTTTGCGTTGTTACATAAAATGTCCATCTCCACTGATTTCTACCAAAATTTAGTTGTATTGCTATTCAAAAATTTTTAACCATAAAATTTTGTTAAACTATTTCATATCCTGAAATGTGTATTTTCTAACAGATATTGTAAATTTGTCAATGCATCATGTTATTCAATCAAAATGTGAGAATGAAAAGTCTACTTAAGCTTCTTGCATTGAATAATTTCAGTACTTTTCCGCACAGAAAATACAGTTGGTCCTGACACAGAGATGTATGTACAAATGTTCATAGTAATAGAAATGTTGTTCATTATTATAAACTGTGTATTGTCCATCTGACAGAACATATACTCCTGTGCATATTATCTTTTTGACTAAAATGGATTATGGTATATTGAGCATTTATAAGCTGTTACTCGTGCTACTGTGCAGTCAAACCTCATATCCTATATCTCGCATCCAATGGCGGCTCGACCATAAGAGCTGCAGTCCCTCCCCCTGAAATTATTTTAAAAGATTTTATTTTCGTTTTTATTCTAATTGGATTACTTTTCCACTGTAAGAATTCAGTGATCAACGAAAATGGCAAAAAGTAAAAAGAATAAAAATTTAAAGGAAGACGGAAAATCAAGTAAGAATTGAGAGAGAGACAGACCAGAGATGCAGCAAGTTTTGCCCCTCCTGAGGATCCGAAATTAATGCAATAAGCAAAGCGAAGCGGGAGCAAAGCAACACTTTCTCTGCTTGAAATTGCATTAATTTGAGCTGCATTTTTTCAAGCTCTCGCTTGGCGCGACTTCCTCATTTGGCTTTTTATCGCTTTTTCCCAGTAGTTCAGTCATTAAGTAGTTTTTTTAAATCCAATTCTGGAGGAGTTGTAATTGTTTGCTTTCTTGTGTTTTTCGTGGTGCTGATTACGAATCTGAGGTTTGCCAGCAATAATTTTTGTTGGCATTTTAGTTATAGCCAAAAAACATAAATCCCCCCCCTCCAGTTGTTTGCTTATAACTCAAAAACTATCAATTTTTATAGTAATTTCTACAGCACTATATCTTGAATGTAGCCCGACACCAATGTCTATATACCATTTAATTTTTGCAGTTCCAAAAGTCCAAAATCATCAGAATAAGGTTTATCACTTTTAGCTTGGATTGTCATACGTCAAGTATATGCGGGACTGGCACTGTATTTTACTACTCAGTCCCATAATTACGAAGCAACTATGAAATTGAGTATAGAAGAGTGGCTGAATTTTTTTGCAAATACAAAGTATATGGATCAGAAATCATGTCTGATAAAACTATGTGAGAATATTTTCCCTAATGTCAACTCAACGATCGTACTAAAGAAACAAGTTGTCAGTGCATACAATTGAAACAATTATTATCTATATATTTAAAATAATTTGGTAAAAAGTTCTTCACAGAGTCCGCCAGCCTCAACCACCCAACCAATTTTGAGAATTTTTGTTTCATATGAAAGCTTATAACATCTAGATATGTCATCAAGGGTCGCCTGCCCCCACCTCCCCTATTTTCGAACAAAATCGAAAAAACTCTGTCCCATTGAACATTCTCTATGGGGAAAAACCTTTGGACAGTTCGCCAGCAACAACCACCCGACGGATTTCGACAATGTTTTTTTTTTAATTGAAAGGTTATGACGTCTAGATATGTCATCATGGGTCACCTGCCCCCCACCTCCATTTTAGAATAGAAAAAACACTTCTCCACCATACTATTCTATGTTTTTTCGATTTCGTTTGTTTCGAGGTTGGTGGGGGGAGACGACATTTGATGATATATCTAGACATCATAGGCTTTCATATGAAATACAAATTGTCGAAATCCGTCGGGTGGTTGTTGTTGGCGAACTGTCCAAAGGATTTTCCCCATAGATAATGCACAATAGGAAAGAGTTTTTTCGATTTCGTTCGAAAATTGGGAGTGGGGGCAGGCGACCGTTTATGACATATCTAGACGTCATAAGCTTTCATATAAAATAAAAATTGTCGAAATCTGTTAAGTGGTTGGGGCTGGGGAATTTCTACAAGGTTTACCCATAGACAATGAACAGAGGAGAAGTGTTTTTTTTTTTTTTTTTTTTTTTGTTTTTGTGCGAAAAAGGGGGGGGGGGAACATACGACCGTCGATGACATATCTAGACGTATAACCTTTCAAATGAAAAAAAAAATGTCGAAATTGGTCTGGTGGTTAGGACTGGCGAACTGTCTGAGGGTTTTACCATATTATTTTAAATATATAGGTCCCAACAGTTCATTACAATGGCGTGTCAAAAATATTGTAAAATACCTATTGTAGGTGATGGAAACTGTTTAGTTAGAGCGATTTCATTCTGTATTTATGGATCTGAAGACTTTAATGCCGAAATTCGTGAAAAATGTATACAAAACATTACAACTAGATGATGAAGTTTATTGAAAGATTTTACAATTTTAAAGGAATCTGTTGTCTACAAAGAATATAACATCTACTATGGTTTTATGGTCTGTTCCACTGATCTTCATGCAGTATTTAAAATTGAAAAAAGTAATGGCTGAGTGCCTCGAAGCAGCGAGGTGGCAGGGATGGTGCTGAGCAAAGTGGGTGCTGGCCGCGAACCCGCCCAGAGTGCGGCGAGAGCGGCTAGTTAGTCATAATTTTAAAATGATTTGCGCCCAATTTTATAATTATGTAAAAGAAGAAAATGGTATAATTAATAAAGTAAAATAAACTTTAAAATATATGACTGGGCTAAAAAGGATTAGCCTTGCAACTATTTTATTGTTCAACGGGTTCATTTTATTAGATTGCTTAAACTTGATTGATTTTTTTTTATCAGAGGAAAAGAAAACCATTACACACCCACATTTTTCATGTTTTAATTATTTAGCACTTAAACGTTCCGTATCAATTCTTGGCAATTATGGCAACCTTACTTTTAGCTATTGTACGCGGTCCTAAATATTGCTCAGACATGACACATTTCCGCGGAAACGCGGATTTCCGCTTTTTCGGCATGAAATTTAATCATTCTTGGGATCGATGCAAATCTGCATTAAAATTTTTGTTAATGTTTTTTTTTTGGGGGGGGGGTGCTCACGCAAACAAAAGTTGTGCGCCATGTGAAAATTTTGCTTATGGTTCTAAGGCGAAAGAGTTTTGAATTCATAAGATATTGCGTAATCCTGCCGAAAGTTATGTATCGGCGTTTTGCCACGCTTTGGGGTCAAAGTTTAGTACTGGGAGGAATGCCTGAAAAGGTTGTATTCTTTTATTTCTCGTTTCGCCCAATCGTCTTCCATTTCATCCGATCACAATTCATTCCGAATTTTGATTGGATGAAAGAAAATCATCCACGAATTTCTTCCGATCCGAATTTCGTGAGAAAAAAAGATCGCTGAAGCCAATTTATTTTCGCGTTCTTTTTAACATTCTTTTCTTCATTTTTGTTAGTTATTTCGATTTCATTTTTGTTAGTTTTCGTTCCCTAACGTTTGTCTATCAGCACAGACATGACACGTTTGGACAACACGGATTTCAGCGTTTTCGGCATCGAATTTTGTCATTCTTGGGATCGATGTAAATCTGCATTAAAATATTTGGTAATGCGTTTGGGGGGAGATGGTGCGCACACAAAAGACTTGAAAAGCGCGCAACCAAAAATAAAGAAAAACCCGAATCAAAGAAAGACAGCAAAATTTAGAAAATTAGCTCAAAAAATGAGAAACAAAAGTTTTAATAATTATGTATAATCAAAAAATGTTTTTACATGGTCATGTTTTTTAGTGAGATAAATTTTACCATTGTTTTTATTTTAACAAAACGTTTTACGAATTCATTTTTCATCCATTAATTTTCTTTCAAATAATAATACTTATTTTACTTGTCTTTGTTTACGTTTGGTACGATGCCGTATTTATGAAGTTCAGCTTTTTTTGTTCCAAGCCTGTGTCATGTCTGATTGCTTTTTGTTGGGGCCAGATGGGAGACATTCATTGAATCACGGATTTTTGGGATAGCTTGTCGATTAGCTTCAGAAATTATTTTTTTTATCAGTATACTGTTTATGATCTGAAATTTTTTTCGAAGAGAAGTGAGGTGGGAGGAAGATCCATTAAAGGTAACAGTGCATAAAAGCACTCTTTTGAAATAGCAGTTCGCTCTCTTTTAAAAGAACCTAGTGGGAAACATCACTACATATTTTACAACCAAGTGTGCTATTTTACAGTCTATCCACGTAAAAGCCGATGTTTTTTTTATTCCACTCAGAAGGCCATTGTGTCTGGGAATCCCTTTCTAAAGAGCACGAATTTGAACTAGGTACTGTCTTTCCACGAGAACTCTGCCCGCCAAGTTATCTCGTTGATGGCGCTCGCTATAGCAACTGATTATGTTAGGAAAGAACCATGTCGAATAAGAGAAATAAGACGGAAGTCGTTATTTTATTTGATTCTTGGCGGCGGTAAAAAGAATACATCATTCGTGAACTTCTACCTACTCGAAATGGATTCCTCCTACGATAACCTGTTTCTATAGAAGCCACCCTCAACCAGATAAGTTAGCGAGCAGAGTTCTAGTGGCGGACAGACGTTAACACCAAACCATTATTTAAAACTTCCATATCGTGATTTTTTACTAATCCACCATCTCTCAAATCTGGCAAAGAACAGTTTTTGGTAGTTTCAATTTCAGTTAGTATCAGTTTTCTATGATTGTCACCTTTTGCAGCACAATTTTCTTTTATTTATTTTTCGTATAAAAGAAAAAAGCAGTGCCGGAACGCCGTTCCGGTGCGTTCCGCCTTCACTACACCCCTGGATAGAGTAAGTTTTTATTTGAAGAAACAATTCAAGAAACCAGTGGCGAATCCAGGGGGGGGGCTATCGATAGCTTTAGAGCGAAGCAAGGTGTGATTTGTTTATCATTCTAACCTGTTTTTTCTTGTTTATCCTCAAAAAAAATAAATCGTTTCAACATTACTTTCCTACTTGGCTCAGAAATTTTCCTACTTTTTGTGTCATTCCTTATGCTTGTGACTGGCATGAGCAGAGACATTTTTGGCTAGTTTTCATTGATTTTTTTATTAAAATTATCAATTATTGTATTTTTTTTATGATTCTTATTGTCAGGTGAGTAAAGTCTGTAAAAGTTAAAGGTTTTGGTTTCTTAGCCTTCAGATTTTACTCATCGAAAATACAAAATTTTTGACTCACCCCCCCCCCAGACCCAGATCGATTCCTCTGCAGAAACAATTTCTTTTTTGGGGTAAAATATTCTAAAAAAACAAAATTGAGAAAATTAAACATATAAAATGCAATTCAAACATTTCAAATCAGTAAATAATTGATCAATGCAAAATAATATGGAAAAATAATGGTGCATACCGTTGTTCTGCAGATTCAAAAGAGTGATTACGTTAAATCGAAGAAGATGTCATGGAACGGTGCTACAAAACGTTCAAAACCAGTGGGAGTAAACTAGGGCTGCAAGAGAGTGGCTGTACGTCGAGGCTACTATGACAATTACCTGGAACAAAAGAAGATCATGCCAGTTTGCACGATCAATATTCAAGACTTAACACTGTCCAAACATACAAATGAGGCTGGAGAATATCTTCTGTGTATCATTTTACGACTAGGTAAAAGCCAGTTCATCCAGTAATAATGCTTCAAAACTCTCAGTACACAACTTTGACAGAAAAATGTTCATTCAACACTGGAAATTGAAGAGGAGAGCGACTTTTTCCTTTTTTTGAATGGCTGAGGACATACCGGAATCCTTAGTGCCTCACATCAACAATAACTCCTATAAAGGCGAAAATGTGACGAAATGAATCAGAATTTCAAGCTATCCAGCAAATTGCTAATCCAGTTTATTTTGACAGATAAACGTAAGCATTGAAAATTCGTGCGCCTCACCAAAACCGATCGTAACAGTAAAATTGAGAGAAATGGCGCGGTGTGTGATTGAAAGTTTGATATAGAACTTGTTTCAAATCGACCGCCCCTTTTACTACGCCATAAATGAAATACCGGTGTAGGTGTGTGGGGTGAGCTCTCTTCTAGAAGAACTCCAGACGAACTCTTGGTTTGCACGAAGGTGGGGGCAAAGGTAGGTGCAGTAAACGTTCAGGGTGCCCGTAGCTGATGGGTTTGCGCGAAGTGGCCCGTGAAAGACATACCTAAATGGATAGGCTGAAAATGGAATGGCTTGGAGCGGAGCTGTCATAAATGTGCGGCTTAGTTATACAGGTATTCGATGAAATAGATTGGTTGGTTCTTTTATGGCTTGGTTAATACTCATTTCCTTACAATTCCTTTCCTGATTTTGAAAGCTTAATTTTTCTTTATTCTTAACTGCAATGTTATTTTTCGACGATTTGGGGAGTGGTTTTTCAATGGCGTAGAGTGCCACCACGCTATTTGCGTGGAGCGGAGCACTCATGAATGTCCATCTTAAAGACTTGTACTGTTCGTTTTCACTCCGAAGAAGGGTGATACGCAGTGAGGAAGAAGAGCTCTTTTCTTGAGTTCTTTTGTTCTACACTCTTTTCTAAAAGGAGCTGACCTTCGGGAAGGGTCAGCGTAGTGCTCTCAAATGTTTCTTTAGTGGTATTTTTCAAATGATGCATTTTATATTACAAAAATGTTGTAAAAATCCAAAAATATGCTACTTTAGTAAAAATTTACGTTTTTTGAAGCAACATTGTACTTACACCACTTTACTTAATTTCAAAAATGACGTACTATTCGACGCAGAATTTTATGAACTTTTTTATAGGTAAAATTTCTGATAAATGTGTCGTTTGTGGTTATTACCGAAAACTGGAAATTTCGAAGAAATTTTCTGGAGAAACCGAAAATTTTGAGGTTTTGGGGATGCTCCACATACGGCATAAGACGAAAATTGGTGCAAACTTCAATTAACTCTCTTCTCATGTTAAGAAAGAGTTTAAAACAGTTTCCGCGAATTAATCGTAGCCACGACCATATTTTGGACTTAATTTCCTAGCTTACGCCTTTAAAATCTTGAAATGGTGGTCTAGTGTTAAGCGCTTGATTTCAGATTCAAAACACGATTCCACTAAAGATCCACCGTGTATGTAGGCCTGGTGCACGCTAAATTTGACGTAATGGGTCTGACGTCCTCCCGCTGGTGTGGTGCGGAAGCTTGCAGAGGGTGTTTGTGCCAGCTCATGTGTCGTCCTCGTCGTCTAACCAAACTTCAAAATTGCGAGCTCCATCCCAAAGATAACCCTCATATTACTTCAAAATGGGATAAATATATAAGTAACTAAATTAAACCCCCTTAAACTAATTTATAGAAATGAGTTCTAAATTTTTTGTTGCGGAGATGAAGCCTTTTAAAACCGGCTACTCTTTTCTAATATTCATGTATGTGAATTACTACTAGTGCTATAGATGTGTTTTAATCTTTGTATCAGTTTCACAATTTTCAGTAGCTCTGATTGTAAAATTTCATTAATTATTTTACGTTATTTTAGATTTTGAAGTTGATGAATGGTGTATTTCGAAGTGAAAAAGGCTAGAATCATCATATCTTTCTGACGAAAAGTGACAACAATAATAAAGTGAGACCGGCCCCAAAGTCTACAGATCTAGTTTGGAACGTACGCCATATCTCAATTGCATTCCAGTGCCCATATTGCAAAATAGAAAAGGAACAATTTATCCAGAAGATGTCTTAAATACTTTTCATTTACGCTATATTTTTTATTGTTTATTAATATATGTGGGAAAAATTTCTGTACGTATAGCACAAAAGAGAAATTATATGCGTTTGACTCGTGTAATAAATCATATTCTCAGCAAACAAATTTAAAGACACATCTGATTCGTACAAAAGCGAAGCCTCATATCTGCAAGAAGAAAATTAGTTTTTATGAACCTTTAAAATTTCGTTTGCAAACTGCCACTAAAGGATTATGCTATATGCTTGTGGCTAAGAATGTACAGCTTTTTAAGAACGAGTTGTTTAAAAGGTTACTTCTCTTACTTACAGGATGGAGAAACCATTCGTCTGTGATTTATGTCGGAAAGCATTTTCTCAGTTACAATATTTAAAGGCTCATTTACGTACGCATACGAAAGAAAAACCATATACATGTGATGTGTGTAATAAAGCATTTTCTGCGAAGTGGATTTTAAAAAGGCATTTATGTACGCATGCGAAAGAAAAATCTTTTGCATGTGACGTGTGTAATGAAGCATTTTCTGAGATGTCGACTTTAATAAGACATTTACGGACGCATACGAAAGAGAAACCATATGCATGCGACGTTTGCAGTAAAGGCTTTTCGGAGCAGCATCATTTAAAGAACCATTTACGTACGCATACGAAAGAGAAACCGTATGCATGTGGCATTTGCGGTAAACACTTTTCTGAGCAGCAACACTTAAAGAGACATTTACGGACGCATACGGAAGAGAAACCATACGCGTGTGACATTTGCACTAAAACATTTTCTTGGCAACACATTTTAAAGACACATTTACGGACGCATACAAAAGAGAAACCGTATGTATGCAAAATTTGCTGTAAAGCATTTTCTCTGCTGCAAAATTTAAAGACGCATTTGCGTACGCATACGAAAGAGAAACCATTTACATGCGACATTTGCAGTAAAACTTTTAAGGAGCAGCAACATTTAAAAAGACATTTACGGACGCATACGAAAGAGAAACCATATGCATGCGACATTTGCAATAAAACTTTTTCTCAGCAGCATCATTTAAATGTACATTTACAGACTCATAACCAAAGAGAAACCGTTTGTATGTGATATGTGGAGAAAAAACCCTATTTTCTCACAAGTCAAATTTAAAGCAACATTTACTTACGCATACGAAAGATAAACTATATGCATTTGTCCATTTGTAAAAAATAAAATATCACCAGACTATTTTAAATTCACATTTACGGACGCATTCAAAAGAGACCTATGAATTTGAAATAAAAAAAATTTATCCGGCAGCTTTAAAGACACGTGCTGATGCATACTATAGAGAATAAGTAAATTGTATACCTATGATGTTTGCGAAGTTTTTTTTATTTGTTTTTTTGGCAAGAGCATTTCAAGACTTTTACTGACACTAAAGAGAAACAGTATGTTTGTGAGTTTAAAGATTTTTTTAAAATAAACCTTTTGTAAAAATAAGATAGCGTTACAAATTAGAGAATTTATATAAATAGGTAAGATTCCATTTCCCATTTTTTATTAGATTTCTTTAGACGCATGACCGCTTCTATCATTCTGTCGCTTAACAAATTGCATAATTCTACTGCCATTGATTCCAGTAGTGTATGCCAGACACATACGTAAGGAACAGTTACTTTTTTCTAGTATTAAAGCATTTTTACGTCAGGATTCTGTGTCGATATATTTATCGAAGCACATTAAATGGAAACAATGCCTCTTTAGAATGTGCATTGAAGCATTTTGTGCAAGAAAAGGTTTTTGAGGTTAATAAATTAGCTTGAAAAGAAATTTTGAAATATGTAAAGGGAACACTAAGTGCAAACCGAAAACACTTGTCAATTTATTAAAGGCAGTTAAAATAAATCCGTAGTTTAGAGGATTATATATGACACAGTATGTTAATTATAATTTATGTATGTTTGTTGTATTTATTTTCTCTGAAACATCTAATCTATTATTTATGAGTAAATAATTTTATAGGAAGCCAGCCTATTAATATTAAAATTCTTACATATGTGTGCATTAAAAATATGTTGAATAATCCAACAAACATGTGCATTTTACTGCAGAATATTGTAAACAAAAATTCTCCATGTGACGTCTCTAAGTCTATCTATTATAAGTGGAAAAGTTTTCTTCTTGGGCGTCTTACGCCTTCTTAATTTGCATTTAAATAGAAGGTAAAATATACAGGGTGTATAAAAAAAACATGGCCAAACTTTAAGAGTAGGCCAGGCATATGATAAGCATCCAAAATCACATAGGAACATGGGTCCGCAAACGCCACCTGGAGGTAACAGATGGCATTTAAAATAAAAATTTGCACATTTTTTCGAATATCTCCTGAAATGATGGATGAATTTTCCTCGAACTTCGATCATATAGAGAATAGGTTTTAACTCGCAATTTACATTGAAAATTCGGTCACGAAGGTATTTAGTAGATCGACCAGAAATTGATGAAGTCGAAAAGGAATTTTGACTCGCCCCACTTCACAGAAATCTGATAATGGTTTGAAATTTTCATCAATCTTTTGTGCGATGTGAGCAATATTTGCATGCATTTACGTAAAAATAGTACGGACATTCGAGAAGATATAAAAGGTTTTTTTAAAAAAAATCCGAAATTTTCCAGCATGTCTTTTTCTTATAACGAAAAAATGCGCAAATTTTTATTTTAAATTATTATTTTAGATGCCATCTGCTACCTCCAAATGGCGATTGCGCACACATGTTTCTATGGGATTTCGTTGCTTATTGTATGTCTGACTCATCCACTTCCTGTTTCATTAATTGGTGTATGATGACATTTTTTTTCTGCAGCGCTCTCTTCACTTATTGGTTAATCTTTGCTTGCAATGTATATATACCTCTCCTTTTGTAAATAATTCATTCTTTTTCTTGCTTCGGTCCACGGCTGGTGATTTACTTTAACAGCAGAGCATAGTTCCCCTTTGGCCCAGTATCGTGTCGAAATGGATGCCGAACTGAAATATTGCTTTGATCAGTTTGACGGGACGAATTTTGCCGTCTGGGCGAGAAGAAATGTAACAAAAAACTTAGATAAGTTTTTAAGTAAAGAAGCTGATGAAACAAAAGAAAATAAAGTTTCAGCAAGTAAAAGAAGGCCTATGCCTTAATGTTATCGTTTCTTCGCAACAAAGTTTTGGTGTCGCCTTCGGAAGAAAATACTTGCGCCAGCATTTTTCAGAAACTGAAATCCACTTACTTACCCCAGTAGCACAGAAATATTATATAATATTTGCACAATGCTATACAATATTATGAAGATCGAGGAACACCGAATACTGTAATAAAGTATTGTATTGTATGTATCAGTATTTCCGAGGTACTAAATTTCCACAAATAATGTAAAAACAATGTTTATTTATGAAAATCTTCATCTTAACTCGGGATATCACTCGATTGGATGTTTTATTACAAAAAACTTTACTGGAACAATTATTCTTTAAGATGCTGAATATTATATCATACTATACAATACAATGCATACAATATTTTGATTTTTACATTTATCAGCATTGTTCAATATTTTAAGGTGAAGTTATTCTTACCGTCGACAGATGGCAGCATGATGATACTGTAACACTATATTAATCAACGTTGAATCATATGTCCAAAAATATTTTATAAAATGTTCATTTGAATAATAATGTTTGCGATAAGAATATTCAGATTAATATCAGACGCTAATAATAATGTTCACACAATCATTTTGTTTTAATGTATATAAAAAGCGGGCCGGATTCAGCTAATGAAGTTAACCATAAAACAGCTCTCACATATGGATTATCTATTGTTTTGTGAAAAAATTGAGTGTTATTCTCATCGTAAAAATATGCACGTGATTTATTGTTGCGAATCTTGTATTTGATTTTCAATCAATACTGTAATTATAAAAATGTTAAAAGCGTCTCGTAATAGATTGAAAAAGGAATAAATAAATTTCAAAATTATTTAAAAACATCTCAAACATATTATTATAATTACTTTTAAACCTAATTGCCTTAATTTATAAAATTAGCAAATTTAGATATAAGAGCTAAAATTGCTTCCTCTTTGACTTCTAATTTCATTTTGAACTCGAAATTGCAATGATAAAAGATAATTTAATTAAAAAGGCTATTCATATTAACTGTTAAAGTGCATGAAATTTCGTAGAGATCCGAACTTTGTAACTACATTTTATTATTATCATTTACGCTGTCTGATCCAAGTCTAGCTGGTTCAGTGGTAAGGTGCCGGTTTGGTATGCGGAACATTCCGGGTTCAAAGCTCGTTGTAGATGTGTTCAAAAAGTCGCAAAGTGTTACCCATAAATTCAGCACTTAGGAATTTAGTGATTTTTTTCCTGCTTCTAAAATGTATTTTTAAAATATTCAGTATATTGTTCAATATTATATAATATTATTCAGTATACTACAATATTATTTAATATGGTATAATATTCAGTATAGTACAATATTATTTAATATGGTATAATATTATACAGTATTATATGACATTATCCAATATTATGAAAAAAACATTGTATAGTATTAAAAAAATCTTACATTTTACACTGTTTCAATATTGGGAAAAATATTATACAATATTACTTTCGCGAATTTTATGATATTAGACAATATTATGTGCTACCTGGGTAAGGGATGGAGCTGTAAATCAATTTTTAATAAGACAACGTCTTGCTATGCTGAAAAGGAAGTATTCATGCAAGAACATCTGAACGAAGTCAATGAACTTGTGAATCAGTTAAAATCGTGCCATGTGAAAAACAGTGATGTGGACATTATCGTTTATACTCAACCTTCAGAACATATTTCCCTGCAATTTGTTGTTAGCAGACTGTTAGATGCCGAAGGGTTGCTAAAAGACCGGAGGGTGTCTGAGACGAAAGCACCGAGGAGTGAATCGTCAAATGATATCCCAGATAGCATGTACACTTGCAGCAAGTTTGATTTTTCTTGATATTAGCTTGTCATGACAAACTTGATGTGGCAACTTTGAAACGAACTTCCTGCAAAGTAACAAAGCATAATCGACCAACCCACTTGCAAAGCAAGTTTGCTGTGAAGATGTCATGACGAACTTCACACTACGATTGCAAAACAAGTTTCCTGCAAAGATGATAGCACACTTAGAGATAATCTTTGTCTCTGTTTTAGAAAAATAAAAACATCCGATTTTTAATGCTATAGCATCTCCTAGACCTTCCTTCTTTTTATTAATTCAATAAATCAATGATAATTTGTGAAAAAACTAACTTATTTTTAAAAAATTGAAATATTTTCCATCTTTTTACTGACTATAGAACTCGCACGTTAAAGAAAACTACATCGCCTTTTCCTTAATGTTGAAATTTTAACGTTTATAAACAAAATTAAACCTAAAAAACAGTCAATGTTTGTTGAAAAATAATAACTTATATTTTGTCCCATTTTAAAAGTAATTACTTTTGAATTCTAATTTCACAATTTATTCTACTAACAAAACGTAATTATTAGCGAAAATCGCTTTCTCTCTCTCTCTCTTCGACTTCAAATCAAATTCTCAACTCAAAATTTTTAAAAAATAATGAAATCAAGAAAACAGTTTAAAATAAATCGTATAGATGAACGATGTATTAGCGCAATCTATCTTCTCCTCTCAGAATCTAGCTGGCCGAGAGGTTAGAACAACAGGTTTAGGAAGCGGTAGGACGCGGGTTCTAATCCGAGGTTGTGTTCATACTCTGTTTTTGCTGTAGTTTGCAATGAGTTTGACGAGGCAAGTTTGTGACAAATTTGACGCGTGGTGACTATCTCGTTTGCGTTCACTTGTTTCAAGCTTGCACTCTTGCCGTGTCAACCTTGCCGCAAGCTTGCAGATTTGCAGAGTAAGATTGCTGCAAACTAAAATTGCTATCTGAGATTGCATTTCTGACAAATCAACAAACTGTGATCTGTTTCAAATGTAATAAAAAGGGACATATAGCAAGATTTTGTGATAGGACTGTGTTCTTTCATCATTGTGGCAAGTCCGAACATAAGAAACGAAACTGTAGGAACTTGATCCGTAAGAAACCGCCATTCAAAGAGGCAGCGTCTGTCTCCTTTGTTGTTGATGAAGGAGAAGTATGTTGCTAAAAAATTTGGAATTTTTCAGTCGACGACAGCTACTTTCTTGGGAAAAAAAAGATATTAGAGATGCTGCAAAAAAAAAGTGGATTGCGATGCTGACAAAGTTTTCAACTAAAATTCACATTTTTAAGTTTAAATATAAAATATTATATCAGTATATAAAATTGTATATTTTATATGTTAATAAAATACAATTTTATATCAGCGATTATTTTCAAGATGAATCAATAATCGCAATAGACTATGTTAGTATATCAGTGACATATCCAGGGGGGCTATGGGGCTTCAGCCCCCCCCAAGAGCTAAACCAGAATTCTTGATTTTATTTAAAATCATTGCAACTGTTTGTTCTTAATTACCCTTTTTTAGAAAAAATAATAAAAACTTGACAACATTGCTTTCTGGCTTGTCAGGCTTGAAAATTTTCCTACTTTTCTAGTCATACCACTTGTACTTGTAGTGTTGACGCGGTCGAAAACATTTTTTTTGCTAGTTATTTCATAGTATTTTTTATTAAATTATCGAAAGTATTGTAGTATTCTTTATGATTCTTATTGTCAGGTGAGTAAAGTCTGTAAAGTTAAAGTGATTTGGTTTACATAAGCAATGAGGGTTGACATTCGCCACGACGATAGAAAATTTTTATAATCTCCGCCCCCCCCCCTCCTCCCGACCTGAATCCTGGATTCGCCACTGTAGTATATTAAGTAGTAAGTATATTAAGTACTATAGTATATTACCTGCTGTTAACGTGTGGAAAAGTGACGTCTCCCAACCCAACCGGGGGTACCAGAATAGACCCGTAATACATGCACACCCACATAAACACTACATGTGCAAATCGATAACCTGTCTATAACAATATGTTTTCTAATTCCTACAATATCGTTATAGACAGGTTTCATTGTATATATCCTTTACCCCCTCTCGTAACTTCTCACCAGTGTTATTTTAATTAACTTAACACTGTTTTAAAGAGGTATTTTATAATTTTTTTCTTATGATATTCAATAATTTTCATTAATGTTAATTGTTTAAATATTATTTTTTAATATACTGTTGCTGTTCTAAAAATAATACAGACGTCATTGCATAGTAGAGAATTAATTTCAGAACTGGCTAGTAGCTTTACTGTTAAGCGGGGTTTACACGCGAACAGTAAAACCGACAGTAGGATGTCGCTGTCAAGTTCGGACAGAGACTTGCCGTGGCCCTGTTAAAACTTTTATGATTCTGCGCATGCGTCATCTCTTACTGTCGGTTTTGCTGTTCGCGTGTAAACCCCGCTTTATATAAAAATGGGAGTTTAATGTTATTTGCCTTCTAATTTTTCTGTCTCTACAACCTCTAACCCCTATATTAAAAAAATATAAACATAAACAATAATACTAAACACTCCAAAGTTGCTAATTTGCAATAAAATTATCACATTCCATTGGAATCAAAGATGATCCCAAAAGAAAAATTTAGATTTTATTCTTCGTAAGAATCATGCATATGTCAATAAAAAATTATCTCATTAAAGTATAATTACAAGTATATAAAAAATAGAAAGAACTAGGAAAGGGGCTTCAATTGAACTGTATATTCATTATTATGATAAAACAGTGATTAATTTAAAATTTAGGTTTTAGGTCAGTTTATACATAATATAGTTTAAGCTACTTATTTTTACATAATTTAATTTCTATCTGTGAATTATTCTTATGTAATAATTCTGTATTTGATAATAATGAGTATTAATAATTAAAATTTAATATGATTATGTTGATTAAATAATGTAATATACTTATACATAATATTTAGAGTAAATTATTATTAATATAATTAAAAATGATGAATAACGTAAATAAAAGATTAATTCAATTGCTTTAGTTCCCTATCCGGATTCGAAGTTGGGACTCGCATCCGTATATCCGTGAACGGAATTTCGAAGTAAGGCTCTGGACATTCTGACAGCTTGGCGTTTATTTGGCTTGGATTATATGATTTGGCGTGAGACAGAACAGAAGTAATGTTTGTTTACAAATCGATTAGAACTGCCGATTCTCGTGAAGGCATAATTTTTGGGTATGAGGGATAACAGCGTAGCTCGAGTTCCTATTAAACTCATTCCAATCCATCTCATGAAGGCTAAAAAGTGAACGCAATATTCTTAAGTAAGCGTTAATAGATTGATTTATATTTCTCATTTTAAGGGGTCTTTTCCGTGATATTAATTCTAACCAATTATTCAGTATTCAAAAATTTCATTGTAAAAGAAACGTTTTTTAGCCTATTATCATTTCATATACTTCATTAAGAATAAGTAATAATAATTGAATATTCTCTGCATTTTACTGAAAATAATTTACCTTTAACTGTGCTGATTACCTATTGTTTGTTGTAATGATTTGATGTAGAAAAATGATTCATTTAATTCCAATGAATTTAAAATGATTTATCGGGAAATATCATATTTAAAAGATAAAATGTCAGATTTGTTAAGATTGATGCATTTTATACATGAAAATTAATTTAATATGGCTTTGTGAAAGCCTACATAAATTTATATATCAAATTTAACAGAACACTAGTCTTCATACAAAATTTGCTCTGAAACCTTAATCTTTATCTAGTTTTTTAAATCTATCAATTAATCGGTTGTTTTTTTATCCTGTGTTTACGTGGGGATTTTTATTTTATAACATTTGTCCCTTATTATAATATCTTCCAAAAAGGTATTATTCCCACAGAACCTGTGCTAACAAACCAATATTTTAACTTGGAGACAACTGGTTAGCTTGATTAATGGTACTCTTCCATTAATGCTCCTGTATTTTAGCTTTGTGATGACTTGTTCCTTGCTAACAGAAAAGAACCATCCAAAATGTATTCTTATTTTTAAATCTTTTTATTTTGTACAAAAACATTTTTGTCGAAAACATAAATCTCTTAACTATATGAAATTATTTTTCTTACTTACTATTGTTATTATTATACTGATTCGAAAACATTTAGAAATTTTAAAAATGAAAAGCTGAGTTTTGGTTATCTGTTAAATGAAGTTTATTTGATATTTGAAATTCCTGTTTATTTAAAACATACTATGCTTGAGTGGCGTATTGACCTTAGTAAATTAATCACTTCAATTTTTAAATTTGCAGTGTGATAATATGCAAAAAAATATTCAAATGTATTTGATTCTTTCCTTTGAATTAAATGCCCTGACTTCTGATTGATATATTTTCTTAGTAATTAAAGTTTCATGCTATAAAATTATTTGTCTATTGGAAATATGAAGATGAAAAAATTGAAATCTCTCACCATCATTATATTTTTTATTACAGTTAATGATTATTGATAAGCCACAGGTTAACCTTTCTATCTAACAGTTCAAAACTAATACAGTAGAGTCTCGATAATTCGAGTTGGACGGGACCAGGACTACCTTGAACTATCGAAATCATAAAATTTAATAAATAGAAATAAAAGCAATTTTTAAATTTCAGTGTAGTTTATTTAAATGAAAAATGTACATATATATTATAACATAACTGCTGATAGCAACAGGTTAACTATATCTTAAAATAATTGTCAATTGTTTTTTGTTTAAACACATTGCTCCGATATATGGATCTTATATATATCCCGTTTTCTTTGGGAGGGGGCATTTCTGCAGGTTGCTTCAAGGTGTGCAGTGGACATATGACCCGTCAAACAAAAATAAAAACCAGATGCAGTAATTCTTTCACATATTGGTCATTATTTGGGAGCTAAACTGATTTTTTTCACTAACTCGGATTTATGGAAAACTCGAACAATTGAGACTCCAATTATCGAGACTCTACTGTAATATTAATATTAAATGTTAGAAGAATTCTCCAACTTTGGTAAAAAGTATCTTCAAATCATATTCCGAAACTCATTCCAGTATTTCTCCTTTAACTCTGAGCATACAAGAATTGATGCTTGTTTCGAAATTCAAAACTTAGAATATTTGCAGTTGCTTTGTGACACTCATATACAAGGCTGGATCAAAAAGTTAGTTACACTGCTTGAGAAAACAAAAAAGGATAAAAAAATTTTCATTAATGACGTATGTGTGCTAAAGTTAAATTCCAGTTCCAGAAGCTATTTTTGGATGCAATCGCCTCCTTTATTTAAACCTTTGTCAATGCTTGGTACAAGTTTCTTTATGAGTTCTGCAAAGAATTCTCATCCAGTAACATTGTTGTATGATAGCTTTCGTCTTGTCATCCAAGTAATATCGTCACTCTAAACGTTTGGATAAGATGGCCCTGGCTTTTTATATACACAGGATATTCACTCTAAACATGACCCAACAGCTAATTTCCAAGTTGTTAGAAATATGCACATGTTTCCTACTTGAAAAAAGGCTTTAACCCTTTATAGGACCATGGTAAGTATACTTTCTACCAAATTCATCAATTTTTAAACATACAAGGTAAGCTATTTTAAAATTTTCATAAAATTTTTCAATGAAACAAAATCCTATATGCTCCAATTTGTTACCTCAAGGCGTAAAAAAGTGTCTTGACTTTTTAATTAATTATTAACTTATGAAATTAATTAACAAAAAAATGTCATCCAATAAGCTAAATGAATTTCTTTTCTTAACTTAATCTCAATCCCAAAGTGATTTTATTATACCATTACTAGAAATAAATGGCCCTTGAAAGGGTTAAATGATGTAAAAAATTACATTTTGTGAGTACACAAATCTACTTCTGAAAAAATTAAATATTTTTATGTAATCCCCCACTCTTATAAGTCCTATTTAGTCAAATATTTTTGACACACTAATGTTTTAAAATAAAAAAATTCAACTCTTGTGCATCTATAATTGAATAAGTTATGAAGCTTTTAATATTGCTGTTTTACACAATTTTGGTCCATTTCATTGTCCACCTCATGGAAGCTAGCTACTCCAGTCAACGTGGAACGCGTGCTCGATTCAGATGCTGAATGGTTTAAAATTATGAAATCCAAAGCTCCATAACTGAGTCATTTTTAGTCACAGATGAGTGGAACGTTTTTTTGTGTGTTTAATATGTTAGTGTGTCAAGAACATTTTACTAAATATGAAATGAATACTGAAAATATTACTAATAATAAATATAACGAATAGAACTGAGGAAATATATAAAAATTTAGACTTAATATTTTTTTTATCTGTACATTTATGTACTCAAAAAAGCATAAAATATAATTCCCTAGGTCATAAATTTTTCTCTGAATTGGAAATATATATCCATCTCGAATGGTGTAGAAATTAGCTAATTGGGCCATGTTTTAGAGTGGACACCCTGCATAACGTGATTTGCATACTTGATGCTGTATTTATTATGTCTTTATTAATACATTCTTATATAACTGTGTAGAAAATAAGGTTTGCAAGAAATGAATAATCAATTGTATTTT
The DNA here is from genome assembly GCA_013235015.1 of Araneus ventricosus. Classification (NCBI taxonomy): domain Eukaryota; kingdom Metazoa; phylum Arthropoda; class Arachnida; order Araneae; family Araneidae; genus Araneus; species Araneus ventricosus. Next base: position 80,945 of record BGPR01003424.1, read on the forward strand.
AATGCAAAATCAAGAAAGCTTTAAAACTTTTTGAAATTTGTGATTGTTCAACCCAATGCATTGTTTTAGGGAGAATACAGAAAATTTAATGTAACATAAAACCCACAGGAATGATCTGCACATGAAATGGCTATCTCCATTGATTTCTATTAAACTTAAGCTGTTTTACTATTCAAAATGTTTAAGCATTAATTTTGATAAATCATTTCATATGCTGAAAATTATTTTTAAATGAAAAGTTTCTTCAATGTGTGTAAACTACTTTATACCATATAGCAAAAAGATTTCTGATCAATAATTGTATTACTTCTCAAGGTATGAATAAAAGTTTTTAGTTTTATTTTAGCATAAGGGACTGATAATTTTGTTAGCTTATAATTTCAAGAAAAATAGACAGAGAATGGTGAAATTTGATTTCAATGGATAGCTTTTGTTGTTGTTTTGAAATTTCGTGACAAAATTGGTGTTATCACTAAAAATTTTGAAGATAGTGCATATTTCAATATGTATTCCTTATGAAGATTTGACATTTGATTTGATTGCATGATGAACGATACCAAATAAATGAGTGGCTTGCTGTTTCCCGCCCCCCCCCCCACAGCTGTACATAATTTTTATAAAATATCATAAATTTTAATTTTTGTGTTTCTTAAAAAAAGTGTTAAATGGTACAAAATTTTCAAGATAACTCTTCTTCTTAAATAAAACTTAGGTTTTTGACTAAATGAATTGATATCCTGTCTTATCTGGACCGTTTGGCATTTCCTGTAAATGTGTTTGTTGCGCAGACATGTTGAAACACCATGTTAGATTTTCTTTGAATTGAAGGATTTTTATTTCTTTCATTCTCTTTCAAAATGGTGGTTGTTTTATTAGCTCCATTTCATGAACAGAAGTCCATTCGTAATGCTTCCAAATATACCAATAATAGCAAATGACATTTAATTGTAATTCTGTTAATACTGACAAAAGCAGACATTCAATTAAAATTTCATTAGTACTGAGGAAAGCAGACAATTCATTTCATTCCGTTTGTACTGAGAAAAGCAGATATTTAATTGCAATTTTTTCAATACTGATGAAAGCAGAGACTTGTGTAAATACTTCACATTCTAAAAAGTGCAATGAAAACAGGTTTTTTTTTAAACCCTTTAATATTCAGAGTAAAAATAAATAAATTACAAAGTAAAAATTGCTACCAATTTTTCATAATTGATGTTTGAAGTAAATTTGTCATTTTTGGCACTTATTTTAACATTTCAGATGGGGGGGGGGAAAACCCTCTCAGAATTCAATATTTCCGAGGCAGATTCTGTAAAAAAATATGTGGAAAATAATCATTATAAATCCATTTGAATGTTTCTTATGTAGCTATTTGCATACCTTGTTGGGAGTAGAATTCACACAGGGATATGAAATTTTCATTTTTATAATTGAACATATCGTTTTAATGATTTGTTCCTTTTGTCGTATTTTTTCTAAAAAAAGTTCTTGCAAGAAAACTTTATTATGTCAAATTATTTTTCAATTGATGAACATGGATTGTTTAATTCATTTTGGTATGTCTTATTAAAAGATATGTTTCTGAAATTCATTAATTATAAGCATTCATATTTTTTTTTTCACAATATTGGTCTTAAACTGATAATTGTACATTTTTTACAAAAAGTGGATGTTTTAATGCATGTGTATGTTAGAAATAAATTTTAGAATGTAATAAGATGCCATCGATATATTTTATATCAAATATTCAAAATTTGTCCATGCTTTATTATGCTACTCAATCAAAATGCGAGAATGAAAGGTCTACTTAACCCTTTGCCTGTCGATTTTTTTAAAATCACTATTTAGATGCAATGTTTAAAAACATGTTCAAATGCCGTTGAACCAAGCAAATTGTTATTTTATATGCAAAGCTTTATTAGTACAACATGATTCAATGCTAGAATAGCTATACACATTAGCTTGTGAAAATAGGAGGATGCAGCAGAAAATAGACTTACTTCCTACACACGATTTCTGCATGTAGGAAGTAAGTCTATTATCTAGGAAGTATCAGAGGGTTAAGCTTCTTGCATTGAATAATTTCAGTAATTTTCCTAAAAGCAAATACAGTTTTGTTCTGACAGAAATGTATGTAGAAATACTCATAACGACAGAAATGTTATTCATTGCTATAAACTGTATGCTTGTCCATATGACAGAGCCCACCACATACCCCTATGCTTATTATCTTTTAGACCAGAATGGATTATGGCACATTGATCATTTATAAGCTGCTACACACTGTTGCAGCTGTGCAGTCAAACAACATATCCTATATCTCCATCGCTTCACCATTTGCAATACCATCGAGGGCCGTCTTAACAAATTGAGTGCACTGGGCTAGAGAAATTTGGTGGCCCATCAGAACCGTAACTAGGAATTTGGGCGCTTATGACCTACAAAAATATTTATTTCATAAAATAATTGAGAAGCAAACGAAAAAAGTCACCTGTTCTCTGATTAATGCCTTAGTATTTTGCAAATCTGCACTTTTTCAAAATGGAATTTTGCCAACTTAAAAAAAAAAAAAAGCTGTTTTTTATAGCTTGGACCACACTGGTCTGCAAGCGAATCTCGAAACATGAAAATGTTTCTGAGATTAATGTTCTGAAATACTTCATTTGAATTTTAATAACTTCTATAAATAAATAAGTTAAATAAATTTTTTGGTTGAAAATTAAAATAAAATCATTTTAACAAAATTCTGGACACCTTTGGATCAATGATGCGCCTGGGCTACAGCCCAATGGATAAGACAGCCCTGATGCTATCTGGTAGTGTAGATGATATTGTATACTGCCAAGAAATTCTGATTTCATTGCTGAACTATAGATTTTTAAGTGCATTTCATGATTTCTACCCCATCCTTATTCCAGTTTGTCGCCTATATCAACACAATTTTCAAAATAAATAATTTTTTATACATCCTAAAAATAAAGCATTTTTATTCAACTGGAAAATTCGAGCATTTCTCAAAATTTTTAAGTATCTTGTTAAATGAAACTGAGGAGCAACGATTTTCGTTAGATTTTTTATACAAATTAAAATGCTACAAACTTGAAAAAATAAGATTTCTTGTAATGCAAAGAGGACAACTACTAGAATGACATCTCGCCAATTAAATAAATCATTACAATATTACCCCTAAATTGGGCATTCTGTAATCTAGTGATAAGCTCTCAAGTTCGGGACCAGAGGATTTCAAAATCGTAACTCAATTTCACTGAAGATCCGCATTGAATGTGTATGTTAATTCTGTTGTTGTGGATTAAACATTCTCCCTCTCTATTGGAGCAGAAACTTGGAGAGGGGGGCTCAATTATCGTTCTTGTCATTTGACCGCAATTCAAAATTACGAGATCCATCGAAAAAGTAGCCCTTATATCGCTTGAAAATGGGCCATTAATATAACTAAAATAAAATGCCTTAAAATGATTTCTACAAATGAGCTCTAAATTGTTTTGTTTTTTGTGGAGACGGAGATTTCAAACTTAAGGTATGCTTTTGTTATATTTTTTATGCGAATTTTGAATAGGTGCTATAGATCTGTTTCAGTTTTTGGATAAGTTTCTCTTTTTTTCAATAGCTCATATTGCAAAATTTGCATTAATTATTTGATGTTATTTAGATTTGGAAGTTATTGAATGGTGTAATTTTGAAGTCTGCCGTAACAATGAGAATGGCTACTGAGTCACCGTATCAGTCCGATGGAAAATGGCAGTGATAAGAAGATCAGACCATTCCAAAATCCACAGATCCAGTCTGCAGCATTCACCATATTTTGAATGGAATCCGGCCCCACAAAATAAAAAAGAACGATTTTGACAGTAGATGTATTCAAAAAATTTTTATTTACATTTTATTTTCTATTGTTTATTAATACATGTGTATGAAATTTTTTATAGGTATATACAAAACAGAAATTGCATGATTATCACTCACATAGTAAAGCATATTCCCAAAAAACAAATTTAAGAAGCATATTTTGATTCATACCAAAAAGAAAACCTCATATTTGCAGTACATGCAGCAAGAAAATTAATTTGTGTGAACTTTTATAATTTCATTTGGAAACTGACACTAAATAGAGGTTGCATATTTGTAGCTAATGGGGTAGAGTTTTTTAAGAATTGATTGTTTAAAGATGCATTTTCTCATTACTTAAACAATGGAGAAGCCATACACCTGTGATTTTTGTAGTCAAACATTTTCTCAGCTACAAAATTTAAAAAAGCATTTATTGATTCATACGAAAGAGAAACCTTATGCATGTGACCTCTGCAGTGAATCTTTTTCTATGCAGCAAACCTTAAAGAGACATTTACTTAAGCATATGAAAGAGAAACCATATGCATGTGATGTGTGTAATAAAGCATTTTCTGAGAAATGGACTTTAATCAGACATTTACGGACACATACGAAAGAGAAACCTTATGCCTGCAATATTTGCAATAAAGCTTTTTCTCAACAGGGTAATTTAAAAACCCATTTGCGGAGGCATACGAAAGAAAAACTGTATACATGTGATGTGTGTAATAAAGCACTTTCTGATAAGTCGCATTTAAAGGAACATTTACGGACGCATACGAAAGAAAAACCTTTTGCATGCAACATTTGCAGTAAAACCTTCTCTAAGCAGCAAAACTTTAAAAGGCATTTTCGTATACATACAAAAGAGAAACCATATGGATGCGACATTTGCAGCAAAACTTATTCTGTGCAGGAAAATTTAAAAATTCATTTACGTACACATACGAAAGAAAAACCATTCGCATGTGACATTTGCAGTCAAACATTTTCTTTTGTGTCATCTTTTAAGGCACATTTATGGACACACAAAAAAGAGAAACCATTTACATGTGATGTGTGTAGTAAAGCATTTTCTGATAAGTCAAATTTCAAAAAACATTTACTTACACATACAAAAGAGAAACCCTACGCATGTGACATATGCAGTAAAGTGTTTTCTCTGCTGCAACATTTAAAGATACACTCACAGACGCATACAAAAGAGAAACCATATGCATGTGAAATTTGCAGTAAAGCATTTTCTCTGAAGCAGCTTTTAATGGTACATTTACGGACACATACAAAAGAGAAACCGTATGCTTGTGAACTTTGTAGTAAAGACTTTTCTATGCAACACCATTTACAGGCTCATTTGCGGACGCATACCAAAGAGAAACCATTTGTATGTGATGTGTGTAGTAAAGCATTTTCTGATAAGTCAAATTTAAAAAAACATTTATTTACACATACGAAAGAGGAATCGTAAGCATGTGACATTTGCTGTAAAGAATTTTCTTAGCAGGAAGGTTTAAAAAGACATTTATGGACGCATATGAAATAGAAGCTTCATGCTTGTGACATTTGTAATAAAAAATCTTCTCACACGACTAGTTTTAATGCTCATTTACAAACACTTTCAAAGGGTTCATATGCATGCGACATTTAGTAAAAAATTTTATCCAAAAGCTTTAATGACATCTTGCTCATACGGCAGAGAATTTTTCGAAAAACCTATACACATGTGATATTTGTGAAGCATTTTTTCTACAAGAACTTTTCAACAGACTTTTACTTACAATAACAACATGTGTGTGAAATATGTAGTTTAAAGACTTTTTTTAATAAATCATTTGTACAAAAAAATAAGATAGCATTAAAAATAAAATAAATTCTAAGTGAGTAAAATTCCATAAGACACATGACAACTTCCAGCATTCTACAACATGGCAGCCTACTAAATCTACAGCCATTTATTCATTTCACTTCTAGTAATACAATTGGTTTGCCAGTTGCATAGTACAGTTAGTTTTTTTCTAATATTAAAGCATTTTTTCGCCAGAATTCTGTGTCGATATATTCATGGAAGTACACTAGATGGCAACAATGCCCATTTGGAATGTGTATTGAAGCTTTTTGTGCAAAAAAAGTTGTGAGAGTTAATGTTTAACATGAAAAGAAATTTTGAAATATGTAAAGGCCACAAGGTACAAACTGAAAACAAAATGTTTCATTTTATTTAAGACAGTTGCAAACATTGCATGGTTTAAATGATTATATAGAATTTCTTAATTTATGTATGTTTGCTGTATCTATTTTTTGTGAAACATTTAAATGGATATTTATGAATAAATTATTTAATTTCATGGAGCCAGCCTGTTACTAATAAAACTGTTACATATTTGTGTGTATTAAAATATGTTTAATAAAGCAACAAGCATTTGCATGTTATGCAGAATATTGTAAACAAAAATGGCGCATTTTATTTCTGTAAGCCTGTCTATTATATATGGAAGAGTTTTCTGCTGTGAAGCCTTATACTTTCTTAATTTCCGTTTTAGTATAAAATAAAGTTTTCATATCCTTAATATTGATCTGTTCACAACTAATATATGATAAGATAAAAGATTCTGTGTTACAAAATTTGTGTATTTTGATTTGTGCCCTTTTCAATGTGCACCATAAATTAAATCCCTCTTTTTAATAGAACATTTCTTATAAATTTACCTTCAAAAACATATGATTAAATTTTCAGTGCTTTGTGCTTCGCTGTACAGGTCATATAACGAAAGCAGGAACAATGACTAGTAGAAAGTGAAGATTTAATTAAAGAATAACCTTGAACGATTTTTTAGAAATTTATCAATTTCTTATCTTTTCACATTTTGTCACATTAGTAAAAGAATTATATATCTCTTTTATATATAATTGCTAGTAAAAGAATTACTACTTTCTATATATATTTTACTTCTCAATTTGATTGATATATTTATTAAAAAGGTTAAATTTACTGTGCACATGTTAGAAATTGTGGATTGTTTTGCAAGAATGCCTCCAAACTTTATTTGATATCAAGATTACAAAGTACAAGAAGTCCAAAAACTGTTTAACAATTGGAATTATTATTGATTTACTTGAAGAAATAATAATAATAACATACGTCAAAGTCTCAGATTTCAGAATATTTAATCCAAATATAAAATTTTCTGAATTATCAAAAGTGGTTGAGATAAAGGTTGTTATCTAGTTGTGCTGATAATGTCCACAGATGGAATTGCAAACATAATTCTTCAAATCATTGGTATTTTTGAGACTCGGTGGCTACTCTCTACTTACCATTTTTAGCATGTCTTGAGCTATAGTAATTATGTTTCGGTCATTTCCATGAGAAGAAATCCACCGATTGTGAGATATGGCGAATGCAAAGGAAATTCATTTCTCCCTTCTCATCATAACCATGTTGCACGCCAGAATTCCGTCTAGATTGACTTTTGTAAATTTTTAATTCTAAATAATGATTACATTCATTCAAGTAATAATGTATAAATTATTTTGAATTTTTAAACTTTGATGTTTTTTATTGCTTGTTTAAATAATAGTTATTAGAGGTGTGTAATGTGTATGCGTTTTTGACTTCTGATATATTCTCTTTTATGCAACATGTAAAGCGTCATGATTAGATCTGTTTTGCTTTATTCTGGGAATCAGTTTGTTAATATTGATCTTATGTTAATATAAATGTTTCATTTTCGCAATAAAGATATCTTCTTTTTTTAAAAAAAGTTGGTGCCATGAAACTATATTATAACGGAAGTTTAAAGTTATGAGCTCCATAATTAAAATAGCTTTTATGTAGCTTCTGAACCTTGCTTTTGTACTAAAAACTCATCAAACTGCTTTCATGCACAGGTTTTAGCGATGTCTGAGACCCATAACCTGTTTGAAATAACTCATAACTTGTTTAAAATAACTCATAAAACGATGAATTTTAGCAGAATATCTTTATTAAAACTTTAATTAACAGTAAAAATGAGAGAGAAAAATTTGAACTGAATAAAACAAACTTATGAACAAGTATCTTAGCAACCTGGAGTTGAGATACATAATAACAACTTATAACTGCTGTCAAAAAACAATTAACACATCGACTTACTAGTTTTAACAGTTCTGACTTATCGTTGATGTATTTCCTTAGTAATTGGAGCTTCATGCTCTAAAATTATTTGTCTATCAAAAATATGAACATGAAAAGAGGGGAAAATTTGAAATCCTACAGTACTATTTTATTTATTCTTACAATTCATGAATATTGATAAGAAACAGGTTACCCTTCCTATCTAGATGTTTAAAACTAATAATATTAATAGTAAATGGTAACGACTTTGGTAAAAAGTATATTACCATCATATTCCAAAACTCATTCCAGTATTTCACTATTTTATAGTTTATATGTAAGCATGCAACAATTGACACTTGACGTATAATTCTTAATATATAGTATTCATTGTTGCTTTATGACAGTTATATACAAGGGTCAGTCAAAAAGTTAGGTGCACTGTTTGAGAAAACAAAACGAGATAAAAAATTTTCATGCTTGATTTTTATATTCTAATTTTTTTTAACTTTTTGCTTTTTTAAAAGCTTTTGACAACTTTTCAATTGCTAATTAAATTTATGTATTAAAATCAACATTCTTTAACCATTTTATTTTTTAAATTAACTGAATATTCATTAATTAAAGCTAAATGCTTTACTTTAAATTGTTTCATCGTTGCATTTTTCTAAATTTCCTTGCTTAGAGAGTACTCAGTTACATACAGATTTTCTTTTGCATATTTCTGTGAAAGTGTATCGATAATTATGTAAAAAAGTATGAATGTGATAATCTAAATCTCTCTCTCTACCTACATTAAATTGTGTGTCCATCAATGTACCCTCATCAGATTGCTTTTTTCTCTTCTCACAGTTTTAAATTCCGAATATATTATTTAGTTTTTCTTAAATATTGCTTGTAAGTTTCTATATTGTTCCGATCTTGAAGATATGTGTATAACAAATTAAATAACTTTACATTTCTTTCAATTTGTATGTTAATATTTTGTAAATTTTTGTGTGATTAAAGAACTAAATTTGATGAACTACTATGATTTTAGATATCGGTGTACTTCTACCTACTTTATCATTGATAAGCTGGCATTGCTTGGGATCCATATTTTTTCATATGCCCGCTTCTGCTGGTTTTTTTTTTTTCCCTAGAAATATTGTCACTGACTTTCCCCAATAAACGTAAATCTCCTTTGAATTCTATATTGTTGAATTGAAAACTTTCAAATCTAACCTTTTTGCTGATAACTCGGTATTGCTCGGGATCCACATTTTTTCATACGAATATTATTCCTAACCTTTCCCAACAAACGTTAATCTCCTTTGAATCCTTTCCTTGAATTAAAACTTTCAATTCCAACTTTTATTACCTTATAACTGTATGGTTTGAATGAAAATGCAAGAAGTTTGGAAAAAGAAAATTTATTCTGAACTTTTAAACAATATACCGTATAATTATAAATACACCTTTAAAATGAACAATTATACAATACAGAATTTTCTCAGAGTTCTTGATTACAAATTTAAACTTTAAAATATCTTAATAAAATTATATGGTGTAATATAAAACATCAAAAGACCAAAGAAAAAGAGAAAATGTCAGAAAATGATTTTTTTCGATGTTTATAAATTAAAACATGGTAGCATAATATATTAACTTGCAAAAGCAAAAAATAAAATTAAAAAAATAAGCGATTAAAAAAAATTAACAAACTTCCTTTAATATGGCTTAAAAAGAATAATATATGAAGAGAAATTATAAATACAAAAATAAGATTGAGGAAAAAATGCAATAACTGATAAATTAAAAACCAAGAACATAGCTTTTCTTATTGCGCATATTTGAAGAATAATGGAGATAAAAAGGAAATAGGGGGAAATGCCAGAATTTAGCACTTAAAAATCAAATGAATAAAAATGTAATTCAAATTTTTTAAAAAAAATTCTTGTTCTAATCCATCACTGAGCCAAATTTATCGCGGGTAGGTACATCAATCACTGTGGGCGTTCATACGAACATACATACTCAAAAAAATTGTTCTTTTATATAGATAATGTAACTTGTGTTTCACACATAGTTTAGAATTTTCTCATTTATTGTCTGCCTTTTTATAAATATTTTTCTCAAGCCTTAATCTTATTTTTACTTTTAATATATTTAAAATTATAATTAAATAATTTTTGGTTCAGAATCAAAATTAAATCAGTACAGTAACTTTTTTAAGCACCCCTAAGCTAAAGCCAACTAACCATTAGGATAAGATGTCCTGGCTGTAACAGTAATTATTTTTTATATACAGGTTGACCATTCTAAATGTGTCACAGTACCTAATTTCAAAACTGTTAGAGAAAGGCATATAGTTCCAATTCGGAAAATGATATATGTGATCCAGAGAATTATATTTTATGCTTTATTAATACATAAATCTACTGCTTAAAAAAATTACGATGTTTAAATTTTTATACAGCCCCCCCCCCCGTCTTATTAGTTAATATTCTTGGAGAATTGGATTTTGAATTGTGCTCTAATAATGAGCATGGATTCAGGTTCAACCCGTCTTTCTGATGGAAAGTGACAGTGAGAAAGAGCTCAGACCAAAAAAATTCTGATGATTGATTTTTGTTCCAATATTTTAAAGGAAGATTCTTTTCAAAAAAGTGAAAAACATTAATTTATGCCCATTTAAATATTTCTTACACGGTTATTTTCATATACAGTTGGGTTTGGGAGCACATATCTTTTTAATGATTTGTTTCTTTTGTCTTCTTTTTTCTAAAAAAGTTCTTGATGGAAGTCTTTATTATATCAAATAATTTTCCAACTGATAAGTATGTATTTCTTTTCATCCACTCAGGTTTATCTTATTTAAAAAACATCATATTTATGAAATTCATTCATTATGAGCATTTAAATTTTTTTCACAATATTAGCTTAAACTGATAATTTTACAATTTTTACAAAACATGGATTTTTTTAATGCACGTGTGGGTAAGAAAATACCCCTATAATGCAAAGAGGGGGACTACTAGCATGACATCTAAACAATCAAATAAAACCTTACAATGCCCCCCCCCCCCTTAAAATGGGCATGTGGTAGTCTAGTGTTAAGTTCTCAGGTTCAGGGCCAGAAAGGTTTCAGGATCATCACCCAATTCCATTGAATATCTGCATTGAATGTTGACTTGGTACTTGTTATCTGACATTGTGGATTAAACATCCTCCTGCTCTACTGGAGCAGAAGCTTGGAGAGGATGCCAATTCGGTTCTCACCCATGTTATCTGACCTCAGTTTAAAATTACAAGATCCGTCCCAAAGGTAGCTCTTATATTGTTTGAAAACGGGTCTTTAATGTATTCAAAATAAACGCTCTTAAAATGATTTATAGAAATAAGTTCTAAGGTTTTTTTTCCCCTAGAGGCGAAACCTTTTGAAGTTGAGGCATTCTTTTGTTATATCCTTGTAGAAATTACTACTATGTCAGTGGTGGCGAACCTGCGGGAAAGACACTGACTCACGAAGGCTTTTTAAATTACTCGCACGTTTATTTTTATAAATTTATTGTTTATGTCATAAAAGAGAAGACAGACAATAGAAAATATTAAAAAGCTAAAGTATCAATATCTTGTATCAAATTTATAAAAAAAAAATATTTCCAAGTGAACGTTGGCTAACTGATTCTCTATCGTCTATATTTTTTGTCAAGTCCACTGTCAATTTTTTCTGTTAACAAATTTTCAATGTTTCCTAATTATTGGTGCCCCCCCCCCCTTTTCCAAGTGCCGCCATTGACTTAGTGACCCACGGGGTAGTGTTAAAAAATAATGAACAAAATTTGACCCACTTCTCAAAAAGGTTCGCCATCAATGTACCGTGTGCTATAGATCTGTTTTAATCTTCAGATAAATTTCCCTTTTTTCATTAGCTCTGATTGCAAAATTTGCATTAATTATTTAATGTTATTTAGATGTAGAAGTCGATGAATGATGTAATTTTGAAGTGTGCCCTAATATTGAGAATGACTACTGAGACACCATATCTTTCTAATGGAAAATGACTGTGGTAAGGAAGTCAAACCGTTCCAAGATCCACAAATTAGATCTGCAACTTTCTCAATATTTTGACTGGAATCCGGCCCCACAAGATAAAAAAGAACGATTTTGCTAATGGATGTATTCAAACATTTTTTATTTACGCTTTATTTTCTATTGTTTATTAATATATGTGTATGGAATTTTTATACGTATATTCAAAACAGAAATTGCATGCTTATTACTCGCATAGTAAAACATAGTACCAACAAACAAATTTAAAGAAACATATTTTGATTCATACAAAAAAAAAGAAACCTCATATCTGCAGTATATGCAGCAAGAAAATTAATTTGTGTGAACTTTTATAATTTAATTTGAAAACTAACATTAAATAGAGGTCGCATATTTGTAACTAATGAAGTAGAGTTTTTCAGAACTGATTGTTTAAAGAGGCTTTTTCTCATTACTTAAACAATGGAGAAGCCATACACCTGTGATTTTTGTAGTCAAGCATTTTCTCGGTGACAAAATTTAAAGCAGCATTTACTGATTCATACGAAAAAGAAACCTTATGCATGTGACCTTTGCAGCAAATCTTTTTCTCTGCAGCAACACTTAAAGAGACATTTATTTATGCATACAAAAGAAAAACCATATTCATGTGACATTTGTAATAAACTATTTTCTTATCCGTCAGATTTAAAAAGACATTTACAAATGCATACGAAAGAGAAATTGTATGCATGTGATGTGTGTTATAAAGCATTTTCTGAGAAGTCAGATTTTAGGAAGCATTTACTGATACATATTGGTATTAAACCGTATGTATGTGACATTTGTAATAAACCATTTTTTCAGAAGTCAAATTTAAAAAGACATTCACGGGTGCTTACAAAAGAGAAACCGCATACATGTGACATTTGCAGCAAAGCATTTTCTAAAAAGTCGTCTTTAATCGGACATTTATGGATGCATAAGAAAGAAAATCCATTTACATGTGATGTGTGTAGTAAACCATATTCTGAAGAGTGTTGTTTAACAAGACATTTACTGACTCATACAAAAGAGAAACCATATGCATGTGACGTTTGTAATAAAACATTTTCTCAACAGGCACATTTACGAACGCATACAAAAGAGAAACCATTTATATGCTGCATTTGTAGTAAAGCATTTTCTCTGCCATGCATTTTAAAGATACATTTACGGACGCATACAAAAGAGAAACCATATGCTTGTGAAATTTGTAGTGAAGCTTTTTCTGTTCAGTCGAGTTTAAAAAATCATTTACTTATCCATACCAAAGAAAAACCTTTTGTTTGTGATGTGTGTAATAAACCATTTTCTCAGAAGCCAAATTTAAAAAGACATTCTCTGGTGCATACGAAAGAGAAATTTTACGCATGTGACATTTGTGATAAAACATTTTCTTCTGAGACTGGTTGGACTACACATTTACAAGTGTATTCAAAGAAATCATATGCATGTGAATTGTACTAAAAAATTTTATCTTGCAACTTTAAACACAAATCCTCATGCTTACTGTAAAGAATAAAGAACCATATACCTATAATGTTTGTGAAATTTTATTTCAGCAAGAGCATGTCAACCAACTTTTTCTGGCAGTTACTAAAGAGAAAACCCATATCAGTTACCTATGTAGTTTAAAGATTCTTTAAATAAATCATTTGTGCAAAAAATAGGATAACATTAAAATTGAAATTTATAAATGAGTGAGATCACATTCCCTATTTTGATAAGCACACTTCTTGAGACACATGGCAGCTTCCCTCAATCTTCTACATAACGTTCTTCATTATTCTGTTACCATTGTTTCATTTCACTTCCAGTAATACTATAGGTCTTCCAAATGCTTAATACAGAACAGTTCCTTTTTTATAGTTTTAAAACATTTTATGCCAAGTTTGGTTGACGACACATTTATGAAAGCATACTAGATGGAAACTATCGCCCTTTGGAATGTATATCATAAAGAACATCACCCCTTCCTGCAAAAGCATCCGTTAAACACATGAAAGACTGGGCGCCACGACAGCATACCCAGCTAAAAAAAAATCTGAAGGTATTTGGAACATGTTTTCTTCAGATTTTCTGCATTTTTTTTCTGCAGAAAAAAAAATGCAGAATATTTGAAAAATATATATATACCTTCAGATTTTCGGTAGATCTTTCTATAGTCAAGGTATTAATTTCAGTTAACGTAATTATTAATTTAATTGATCTTATTTGTGATTCAACTTACTTGTATGCCGCAGAGCTTCAAACTCATCCTGTCCGGGATTCGAACTCGCGGTCCTATACTTCGCAGGCAGGTGCGGAAACCACCACGCCGCGCGAGAAACGCGAGATAAGAATAAATTAATCTATTTAAGTTTTAGCGTCACCATAGCCATTTCGTGGCGCCATCTAGTGATGTAAAATTCAACCAAGGTCAGAATTCGTGGAAAAGAGCTAATCAGAAAGACAGTTGGAAAACTAATTGGAAATTAATTAAATTATGGGGGGAAAGTTTAAAATGTTAAAACCTAAAATATTTATTTTAAAGATTAATTTGGAATTCATTTTTTCAGTGACACATTTAAAAAATTTTGTACCTAAGACAATTTTCGATTGGGAAATTTTTTGAAACTCCTGTCAGCTGTAGAGTTAAACAATGATGATAATTATATTCTAATTTTGTTTTATATCCTTTGGAAAATAAAGCTACAATATTAGAGAATATGGTGAAAAATATGCATTTAGAGAAATGTAGATATTATGAAATTGCAGTTAAATCTTCAAAGAATCAACAGATATTGGTCAAGTTTAATGATTTTGTGAAAATCTGCTAAATAACTGCAGATTAAATTGAAGAAAAAATGCAGAATTTTTACCGTCTTAAAAATCTGCAGAATATTTAGAGAAAAATATAATAAGAAATTTTCTTGTGGATTTTCTGCAGATTAAATTGAAGAAAAAATGCAGATTTTTTTGTATTCAAAAAATCTGCAGAATATTTAGATAAAAATATAATCAAATTTTTTTGGAGATTTTATGCAGATTAAATTGAAGAAAAAACGCAGATTTTTTGCTGTCTTACAAAAATCTGCTGAATATTTGCAAAAAAATATAAGAAGAAAATTTTATGCAGATTAAATTGAAGAAAAAATGCAGGAAAATGAAAAATCTTTTCAAAAAATCTGCAGAATATTTAAAGAAAAATATAATAAGAAAATTTTCTGCAGATTAAATTGAAGAAAAACTGCAGATTTTTCTTTCTTCAAAAAATCTGCAGAATATTTAGAGAAAAATACAGTAAGAAAATTTTCTGCAGATTAAATTGAAGAAAAAATGCAGATTCTTCTGTCTTCAAAAAATCTGCAGAAATCCTTTAAAATTCTTTTCTGCAGAGTTTTTTTTAGCTAGGCAGTCAGGCACTGAGATTCCTGCGATATAACTCCACTTACGAGGCGGCTCACAACAACCCCAGAATCCGGGCTACAGAGCTGTCTTCGGAGATGGGCCCAAAGAGCAACGCCACAATTATTGTACCATCGGGTTGGCGAGAGTCAGCTTACTTATCCGGCAGCCTCTCATCCGTGAATTCGCAGTTAATGAAGCATTTTGTGTGAGAAAAGTTTTAAGGGTTAATGATTAAAATATGAGAAGAACTTTTGAAATATGTTATGTAGAGTTAGAGTACTGTAAGAACATTTCATTTTATATACATGTTTAAATGATTATATAAGACATAGTATATTAATTCATTTAATTATGTTGTTGTATTTATTTTCTTCTATGAAATGTCTAAACTTAAGTTTTTGAATAAATTATTTAATTTCATGGGAGCCAGCCTATTAGTATTAAAACTGTTGCATATGCATGCGTTAAAATATATTTTATAAAGCAGAAAGATTTTGTCAGAATATTGTGAATACTCCAATTTACTTTTAGAAGTCTGTCTATTATACGTGGAAGAGTTTTCTGCTGTGAAGTCTTATGCCTTCTTAATTTCCATTTTAGTATAAAATAAAGTTTTTGGATGCTTAAGATTGACCTGTTCCTAACAAATGTATGATTAGATAAAAGCTTCTCTCTGTGTAATGAAATATGTTTCCTTTTTACTAAAATTTCTCAAGTAGCACTGTGTTTCATTTATGGAATTTGTTTAATATGGGTTCTGTTGTGTCAATGTGTAACATAAATTAAATTCTTTTTTAATGGAAGTTTTTTTTATAAATTTGCCTTCAATTACATTTGATTAAATTTTCAGTGCTCCTTTGTAAGGGTCATTCAACGAAAACAGAGTGTCAATGACTTGTAGAAAGTGAAGATTTAATGAAAGAATAAACTTGAATAATTTTTTAGAAATTGCTCAGGATCTTATTTTTGACATTTTATTGTATAAATAAAAGTTTTATATATCTCTATTAGACTTCTTTTATATTTATTGCTTGTTTAGTAAAAAAAAAATCATTCTTTGTATGCATATTTAATTTCTCAATTAGATTGATATACTTTTTAAATATTAAATTTGCTATGCATGTTTTGAGAATGCTGGATTGTTTTAAGAAGGCCTCCAAACATTATTCAATATCAAGATTAGGAAGTTCAGAAAGACCAAAACTGTTTAACACTTTGAATTATTATTAATTTTTGAAAAAAAAACATACATTGAAGTTTCATATCTCAAATTGTTTAATCCGTATATAAGATGTTCTAAATTATCAGAAGTGATCAAAATAAAAAGGTAGTTATAGTTTAGTTGTGCTGATAATGTCCAGAGGTGGAATTTCAAGTACCATTTATTAAATCACTATCCGCCTTCGGCGACCAGCTGGTTCGCCCGTTTATATTAGTTTTTATTTTTGTTTTTATATTAATTATAGCGTTACCCGTCGCAGTTTCAGCCACGATAACTCAGCAAAGATGAACAAAAAACTGAATATTTTATTGTATTTGACAGATAGTAAAATATTTAAAGACGTAAATTTTAAAATGCCAGCGATACAGTTCTGTATGATGCGTCACAGCTAACGAAACTTAAAAACTGCGTTTCAAATACTTAATTAATCTATCCCTCATCGGTAGAATGATTAACGCTCAATATGGTCGCGAAAGCCGAACATGATGGAGGCTCGTGAACCAGCGGGTACAAAAAGTGAGGCGGAAATTCATAAACATCTAAAAGACCCGGGAGTATAGGAGGTAGACAATAAAATTTAACAATTAGTTAGTTTTCCCAAACATATTGCCTTTTTGTAATTTCTAGTTTCAGGCTGTAATTTCTAGTTTCTAATATGAAATTTGATGAGTTATCACTTGACGAAATTCAAGTTTGGCGGCAGTACTGTACTCTTAGTCCTAACCAAAATTTTAATGAAATTACAAAAATTTGAAAGCGTTTTCATGCCTCATAATTTTAAAATTGCATGAAAGCATGAGATTAAATACTTGAAGAAAGGACGAAAATCATTTCAGTGTACCTCGCACACAATAAAAACAAACAAACCTGAAATCAAATATCTGTTGCCACGCTTATAAAAATATTACTTTGAAGCAGGTGCGATAAAATATTTCAGAAATGTAATGAATACTAAAGTGAAAATTCTGCTTTTGTGTTAATTTTCCAAAAAAGCAATTTATACTATCGCAACCATAACAATTGCAAAAGCGCGTGAATAAAAGATTTGCTGAAATAATGAGATAGTTTGAATTTTATTTACAACAATAAAAACATTGTTACAATTCATGCTTTAAAACATTTCGAAACATTAATTAAAATTGAACAAAATGTTGCATGAAAATAAGATCGGTGTCATTGAAAAGCTAATTTTTTTTATCTTTAAGATGATGTAAAATTAGATTAAGATGATTTTGTGTGATAATAGAATCCGAAGTTATTCTGGAAAAACGTTAAAATTTAAACTAATTTTTAAATAATTTAAATTATAATTAAAATTTCGAAAAATCCTTTCTAAGTGAGCACCTACTCCCCAAGAAGAACCGCCTGCCAAATTTCAAGTTTCTAGTCCCAGTGGTTTCGGAGATTTCGTGGTGAGTGAGTCATGGTATTTGCCTTTTATATATAAAGATTGGTAGTTTTCAGACTCATGGCTGTACTCGCCAATTTTAGCAAGCCTTGAATTATAATTATTATGTTTCGGTCATCTCCATGGAAAAAAAATCCAACCAAGTGTGAGATACTACGAGTGCAAGGGCAGACCGGCTTTAGAGGGTAAGCAAGGATGTGGCCGCTTCAGGTGCCTTCAAGGAGGGGCACCGAATCTCTCGCGAAAAGAAAAATTCTTTATATTAGAAAGGAGCATCAAATACATTGAAGGGCGTTTCAGGGAAAACAAAACTGTGAGAAAAGAAAGAAAATATATTGCAGGTGGGGGTGGTTTGTTCTTTTGGGTTCTGAAAATGAGGCACCCGAGAATGCCAGACTCCGACACTGTCTGTCCTCCTAGAAAAATAACTTCTAAACTGCCGGTGTAAACTCATTAATCGTGGCTGATATCAGTGACCATTGTATGATTATCTGCAAAATTCGTTATCAGGTGAGAGACAGAATTTTCTTTGGGTTAAGATAAAATTGGACACCCAACTGGCCAGGCTCCCCCCCCCAACACACACCTCAATACTGTTCGTTCTTACGTGAACTGTCGCCGCCAAACTGTCTAGTTTACGGTGGTCTCTATAGCAACTGGTTATGCCAGGGAAAATCCATTTCGAATAGTAGGAATCCAACGGAAGTCGGAATTTTTTTTATTCTCGGCGCCAGTTTGCGGCGAAACACATTTGAATGAACTTCTACCTACTAGAAATGAATTTTTCCGACTATAGCTTGTTTCTATAGCGACCGCCGTAAACTAGACAATTTGGCGAGAGTTCTCATCGCGGACAGACAGTAGCTGTCCCTTGAATTGCCCTTTGAATTTATTAACCTTGGCTGATATCAGTGGCCACCATATGATATATCTGCAAAATTCGTTATCAGCTAGGAGAAAGGGATGAATGATGGAATGTCCTTGCTGTCTTGATCAAACACACCAGTAGACAAGTAAAAGGAACTGATCTGAGAGCTAAACAGCACAGAACTATTTTAGACTTGGATGAAAAGACAGAATACACAAGGAGTTGCTGTGGACTCTTTAGATAAATCGTGGACTGTTGGAGTGTTAGATGACTTGTTGTAAAACTTACCTTTTTATTAAATGCATAACACCTATTTATAAGGTTATTAAATGAAAGAATATGCAAAGAAGTTGTGTTTCTTTCTTCTTAGAGATGTAAGATAATCAGGGGTGTAGTGGCGCCGGTACGCACCGGAACGTCGTTCCGGCACTGCTATTTTCCAAGAGAAATAAATAAGAAAAAAAAATGTGGAAACGTCCTTAAACAGCGCGATTTTTGCCACCCAGGTTAGAGCGTTCCGACACTGCTTATTTTGCAACTACTCCACTGAAGATAATAATGCAACAGAACCTTATAATAATATTTAAATGTCACGCTTAATGCTTATAATCTGGAATTCAATTAAAATTAGTCATTTGTGTTACTACGCTATATTTTAATTAATAAGATATTTTTATACATTCTTTTAAAATGTTTCAAGAAAATTGAGCTGTTTTGGAAACAGAAAAAGAAAATTACGAAAACAAGATGAAAAATTCAGAGGATCATAGTTGAAATTTTTGAAATGCATAGTAAACGATTTAAAAGATATTAAAGAAACAGATAACAGTCCAGTCGAATTGTACTTGGAGATTTAAAGAGTACATGAAAGCATTTTTAGTGGTGGGGTTTGCAATCCAAAACAGGCCACTGTATCACGCTCACGCATATCTGATCGGATGAGGGAAGGGAAGTCGAAACATCAGTCTTTTGCGTTTAATAAAAAGGCCGAGAGGAAAAGTTTGCATAAGAAAGTTATAGGTATTAAAAATATCTATACAATGTGCCGTCGAACGTTTAAGATGGCTTAATTGGGTCAGGAGTAGTTTTTTAAAAAATGTAAATTTTGTTGGAACGTAACTTTTGAAATTTAACGAAAATGTTATACAGGAGGGAATATTTTGCAAAAATGTCAGATCTATATCTGCATTATTTTTTGAAAAATTGAACTTCGTCGAAAAACTAGGTTGTCAAAAAATGCCTTGTGGCATCAGGCTAAAAAATGGCCGTTCTTTACATGGAAAATAATTTATTTAGCTATTTACAAAAAGAAGTTGTTTGGTTGTACATAAAACTTTTGAAGGACTCTCTTGCCAGCTTGAAATACGTATTAATTCGATTTCAATCATTCACATTTCGCGCGACAGTCTGCTATTCGAGGTACAAAACATCTAAAAATAATTGATAAAGCCGTATTTAGCTCTAGTATTTAAAACATAAGATTGGAGATTGAATTTTCGTTACTGTCTTAATACCTGTTGGGAACTTTTCGGAGGTCCTGACGACGAAAAGTTCTTTGAATAAGAATGACGGAATCTTACCATCATGGATCAATACACTATGTGCACTAGTTCTGGAGCTTTGAATATCGCTGACTTAGACCACTTTACACCATTTCAGTAGCCGTCTTGAAGACGACCCACTAATCAATGCACAGCACTTGTTCGAAGAGGCCGCTGATTGGTTAAAAATCATAAAATTCAAAACTCCAGAACTCACTCAGTTTTAGTCGCAGAAGAGTGGGACTTTTTTTGTTTAAAATGTTAGAATGTCAAGAATATTTTACTAGATGTAACTGATTGGACAGGGGACCGTATAAAAAGTTAGAATTCGATTTTTTTTTCAGAAATATATTTAGTGACTCAAAAAACATGTAATTTTTCCCTGCATTTAAAGCATTTTTCTAATTGGAACTATATGACTATCTCTAACGGTTTAGAAATTAGCTATTGATCACGATAAGTGTGGACACCCTGCATATATAAACACAGTTTTAGAAAACTTAATTATAAAACATTTACCTTTTTTACACGGTTAAAGAAGGATCATTAAGGTTAGGAACCCTGCTTAATTCATCCGAAATTTTATGCTGTGAATCAGGTCGATGGTTAATTTCAAAGGAAAATGTTTGCAAAAATAATGACCACCTCGTTAATCTGGGATTTTTACTAACCACAGAATTAAGCCAGATTATTGGATTGAAATTAGCTTTTAAACCATCCATTTTCTGTATGAAGTGTAAAATTATACATGATTCAAAACATAATATTGTGGGGAAAAAACTAATAAGAAATGAAATTTATAAAAAGATTGTTCTTTTAATAAAACATACCAGAATGTGTTATAAAAGACAAGCTATGATTATTATTTGGGATTTAATTAAGACTTCTAGAAAGAACTTTTCAGAAGAAAAAAAAGTAAGAACGAAAAAAGAAATCGTGAACAAGAAATTTTTTTATTAAAAAATGACACTTTTATTTCAACATAAGATGTATATTTAGAAACAGGTCATATCGAGGCATTTCACATGTTGCCTACAACAGAATATAGAGACAGTCCAAAAAATGCATACACATTTCCAACAAATATGTAAACAAGAAATGCATCAAAGTCTCAATATTTAAATTCATTAATTAAATTATAAATTAATATAGCCTTTATGTTGTCTGATGAATTTCACCGAAAGTACATCCTAATAGAATTCTGGTGACTACATGGTTATGATAATAAGGGAGCACTGAGTTTCCGCCATACTCATAGTATCACTCACTCGCTCTAGATTACTTTTCGTGGAGAAAACCAAAACGTACTAATAACAAGATGTCCCCAAAGGCCGATTACAAATTATAAGGGTAGGCCAGGCATATAGAGACAAATCGTTTTTGCTGCAGGATATGAGGTAAATGTAGGACATGAGGGCTCTTTGCCAGTGAATTAAATAAAAGAAAAGGATACACGAGATAAAATGTATAACACAGATTTTAATGAAATACAAATTCATAACAGTACAACAACTCAGATATATATGAATAACATAACAGTTCCTACGCAGCATGACAGATACTATAATGGCAAGAAGAAAATATAAGGGGGTTTGTTCTATGGGAAATATTAAGAGCAAATCTAATTTTATTGAGGTGTTGCTTTTTACAAACAATGTACAGGTATGAATTATTAAGATGGAGGCATAACTGTCAGCTTAGAGTTGGATTAAATAATCTGCTTACTACATCACCACCGCTCTGGCTCTCTGCCACAGACAACCAAGCAACGGTGCCAACTTCGACGATTTCACAGCTGATCAGAACGTACGCGCATGGCCACTTAGAGGTCGTTACATAAGCTACTTAGGGTGGATTCATGCTGCCAAGGCATGTGTTTAATAATTTACTAAACACATGCCTAGTTCAGTTCCTATATATATCTACTAATAATAAGGGAGAATGTGTATTGTCCTTCTACAAGATAGACCGCTTAACCGAGAGCTACGATATTTGGCACAAGCATACCTAGGAGGGTTGGAATCTGCACCTCGGGGAAACTTTTTTTGAAATTTTAATTAATTAAAAATAAAGCGAAATTTTGGCGTTTTTCCTTAATAACTTCGGAAAATATTACAGCAATAAAATCATTTTAACCCATCTGAAAATGCATAAAATTACCTTTTCAATTATATCAATTAACTTGCTGTACAATTTTTTCTCTAATCTTAATAGGTTTCTAAAAACTATATTATGCATAATTTACAACAATACTTTTCATTGTTGCAATACAATTTAAACCGGTTACATTGTTTAAACAAATATTTATTTGATTGTTTCTGTTCTCTTGTTGAAAGCTAAGAAAATTATTCTTTTTAATTCATCAATTTTTTTCTGTGAAATATGTAAACAAAGTCCTTTAAGATAGTTTATTAAAAAATACATACAGTACGATGAAAGATGTTTTAATTCTTTTTATCGGCATTTTTTTTTCAGTTAACATACTGCCAGACTTAAAATGTGCCGGGCCAATTTAAGGCTGAAATCAAATGCGTATTTTGCATTATGAATAAGAAAGTGAAGTTGGCGCCGAAAGGGTGCAATTAGATGTTACATGACACGGACAGCTGCTTGACTCAATTAGGGACGTTCATGTAGATAATGAACAAAATAATATTTAAAATGACTTTAAGGGAACAATGAATATCAAATTATGCAAAAAATATTTAACTGAAATTATAATCCCGTCGAACAAGCTCTTCACTGACGGCGGCTATTATTATATAATTTTGTAGAGTTTAAAGTAAATTTTCATAATACATGCTGTCGTAAGAGATACGCACCTCAGATGTGGGCATTCATTCAACTGGGTTGCTGTGAATTTGTATTTCCTTGAACTCGTTGTTGTAAATACTTGACATTTGTATTTCGGCTTTATCGTGTTTTGATATTGTAACTTTCAAGTTGGCAACATCTTGTTATTTATCTGCGCGCGAATGCTTTGTGTGAAAAAAATGTTTCAATGTTTTCTTGTTTTGTTCAACTATATTTGCTTAGTAAGAAATCAAAATTACAAGTAGAGCCAGGGACTCAAGTAATTTTCCGAATAAATAAATATATCCGTCTAATAAATATATTTTTTGATTAATTGAAAGAAGATTCTTTGATTCTACAAAGAATCTACTATATGTATACATTTTATCTGATGTATCATTCCTTTTTACTTAATCACTAACAAAGGGAACACTGTTATGTAGCGCGCTTCCCCATTTGCGTTTCGAATTCCATGTTCTATTGCAAAAATACTAGTCCAGCCTCTAAACGTGTAAACCCCCTTCAGGACAGCCAGAATGAAGCTAACATTAAGTATGGTTCAGAAAAAAAGAAATATATAACACACAGAATAAATATGTTATGAACATAACAATTTTAAGCTTCCAGAACATTAATTTGATATTAAAATGTTAAGAAATTTTTCGCTACAACTCATTTGCAAAAGGTTTTTCTATGGTATGCAACATTAAATGCGTTTTTAAACTCGACTTTTCAGAAAATGCTTCATAACACACATCACATGCAAACGGTGTTTCTTTCGTATGTGTCCGTAAATGTCTCGTTAAATGATTAGGACGAACAGAAAATGTTTTATTACAAATGTCACATGCATACGGTTTCTCTTTCGGATGCGTCTGTAAATGTCTCATTAAATTCGCACGCCGAGATATGTTTTATGACAAATATCACATGCATACGGTTTCGCTTTTGTAAATGTATTCCGTAAATGTATTTTTAAATTAGAATGCCGAGAAAAGATTTTATTACAAATGTCCCATGCAAACGGTGTTTCTTTTGTATGAGTACTTGAATATGCTTTTATATCCGAATCGCTAGAAAATGCTTTATTACGTACGTCACATGAATACGATTTCTACTTCGTATGAGTCTGTAAATGTCTCATTAAATGCGCACGCCGAGAATATGTTTTATGACAAATGTCACATACAAACGGTTTCCCTTTCGTATGAGTCAGTAAATGTCCCTTTAAAGCAGAACGCAGAGAAAATGCTCTATCACAAACGTCGCATGCAAACGGTTTCTCGTTTGTATGTGTCCGTAAATGATTTCTTAATGTCGATCGATCAGAAAATGCTTTATTACAAACGTCGCATACAAATGGTTTTTCTTTCGTATGCGTCCGTAGATGGCTGGTTAAAGTATGACGGTGAGAAAATGTTTTATTACATTTGTCACATGCATATGGTTTCTCCTTCGTATGCGTCCGTAAATGGTTGATTAAACGAGAATGCTTAGAAAATGTTTTATTACAAATAACACATGCATACGGTTTCTCTTTCGTGTGTCTCCGTAAATGTCTTTCTAAAGCTGACTGACCAGAAAACGCTTCATTACACACGTCACATACAAACGGTTTCTCTTTTGTATGCGTATGTAAATGCCTCATTAAACATGGACGCTGAGAAAATCTTTTAGTACAAATATCACATGCATATGGTTTCTCATTCGTATGCGTCTGCAAATGTGTTTTTAAAGTAGAACGCTGAGAAAATGCTGTATTGCAAACGTCGCATACAAACGGTTTCTCTTTCGAATGTGTCCGTAAATGATTTCTTAAAGTCGATTGATCAGAAAATGCTCTATTACAAACGTCACACATAAACGGTTTTTCTTTCGTATGCGTCCGTAAATGGATGGTTAATGTACGACGATGCGAAAATGTTTTATTACATTTGTCACATGCAAATGGTTTCTCCTTCGTATGCGTCCGTAAATGCTCCATTAAACGCCGACGGCGAGAAAATGCCTTATTACAAATGTCACATGCATATGGTTTGTCTTTTGTATGTGTCTGTAAATGAGATTTTAAAGTAGGATGCTGAGAAAATTGTTCATTACAAATGTTGCATGCAAACGATTTCTCATTTGTGTGCGCCTCTAAATGTCCCATTAAATCAGGATGCTGAAAAAATTTTTTATGACAAATGTCACATGCAAAGGATTTCTCTTTTGCATTCGCGTTTAAATGAGTTATTAAGTTCGACTCTTTAGAAAATGCTTTATTACTGATATCAAACGGATACAGTTTTTCTTTTGTATGCGTCTTTAAATGTGCGTTTAAATATTGCTCTTGAGAAAAAGCCCTACTGGAAAAGTCAGATGCATACATTTTCTCTTTTTTATGAGTCAGTAAATGCTTCCTTAATATTTGCTGTTGAAAAACGCTTGATTACATAACACATAGGAATACGACTCTTCCGTTGCAGAAGTAATAATAAAATCACTCTTTGTAATAAATTCGTTCTGAAAAATATTCTACTTTATTAATCACACACAAGGCAGCAGCTTTTTTGTGTCAGTTTG
The DNA here is from genome assembly GCA_013235015.1 of Araneus ventricosus. Lineage (NCBI taxonomy): Eukaryota > Metazoa > Arthropoda > Arachnida > Araneae > Araneidae > Araneus > Araneus ventricosus. Next base: position 106,733 of record BGPR01003424.1, read on the forward strand.
TATATGAATTTTAAAGGCTCATAGAAACTTATTTTCTTCCTGCAGATACCGCATATATAAAGTTTATCCTTTGTACCGAATGCAAAGATGGGTATTTAAATCTGCTTGGTGGGAATATGCTATAATACTAGAGTCATAAAATAAAATTTTTCTTTTGTGTATGTTTGTAGAAATACACAAATGATCATTAATAAACAATAAAATATAGATTAAATAAAAGGTTTTAAACACAATCAAACAGGAGAAAATGATCTTTTCTATTTCGTGGAGGTGTATTCAATCGAAGATATGTCACATGATACAGCCCAGATGTGTGGATCTTATAAAAGTCTCAGCTTTTTATCACTGTCCTTTTTGTTGTTGTTGGAAAGAATGTAGCGACTCTGTAGCTTTTCATTTGCCAGGGCACACTTCGAAATTACAAAATCCATCAAGATTCCTCACAATGCGACTTTGAAACCTAAACAACACAAAACAGTAAATTTCAATGTTATAGCCAAAGACACTAATAATAGAGAAACTTGACGAAAGATTAAAACAGATCAGATCTAGAGCGCTTAGTAGTAACGAGATAAACTCTCATACACAGTGGAATTTTAAAGGAATGCCTCAATTTTGAAAGTCTACATCTGTGCATGAAAACAACTTAAAAGTCCTATCTATAAACCATTTTAACAGGTACGTTGTAAAGTTTTATATGATTGGCCAGATATCTCGCTAATATCGTTCACGACATTATTTCTCAAAAATTTCACATATTTATTTATACAGAAATCAACAGAAAAACTTGACAACTAAGGACATACTTCACGACGGAAATTCGATGATGTTCTGGGATTCGTAGCAGTTCTTGGAACTCATCCCTTTGGCACTGCTATTACTGGAAAAGAGTCGAATTCCAAATACAATTACCAAACAAAAATTTGGAAGTGCTATATTAATTTGAAAATCCATAACAATTTTCGTTTGCATAATACAGAGAAACCTGAGTATAACGATAATGTCTATAACGATATTTTCTTTGGTCCCGACTAGGGATGCAACGAATAGTGATTTGGACGAATATTTAATATTCGGCCAAATTTGAGGCCGAATACCAAATTTTTAAAAACATTTAACCTTTGATTGTAAATGAAATATTTTTCAAATTTTAAATGAAAAAAATTTAAGATTAAATAAAATTAATTTTTTATTATTTGTATATTTTTAAATATACATAGAGGTATTAACATTTTTTTAAAAATGTTAATACCACTATGCATATTTGTAACACTTTAAATACAATAAGAAACGAAACACCCTCATCATTTTGGAATTGCTTCAAAGAAATAAGAGTCATCGCTGTAGAACATGACAATGACAAACATAGAAAAAAATTGAATGGATAAAATTAAAATTACTAGAAGTAAATTCCTATTTTGATAAAGAACTTCTAAAGGTAGGATGGAGTGTCCATTTAATTGGTAGAAAAAAAAATGCGGAAAAATTTCCACGGTTCGTAAATTTAGCAAGTTAATACATAATACCTCGTTACAACAATACTTTGGGGACCAAATATATTTTTATAGAGGGATATATTGTTATATCGAGGGGCGATATAATTACGATATAAAAGAACTTAAATTTTGGTTGTTGTAATGTGTTGCAATACAACAATATACATTTTGCAAAAAAAAAAAAGCATCACCAGAGTGTTAATGATTGTTTAAGTATACAAAAGTTTGAAAATTCCGCTATACAATAAAATAGTTCACATACCTGAAAAAAATTCTATCGGAAAAATCCAATATTTTCATTTGTTTATTCATTTTTTTTAACTGTTAAGTCAGCTAAGAAGGTTTTTATAGTCTACTGCGCGAAAATAATCATCATTTGTGGATGAAAGGCTTGAAAAAAATGACCGTAGGAACTGAGCTGATTGAAGATCATCCTGGGATGTCAATAAAGATTGCGATGGATCCGAATCATCATCCTCTTCATCATCATTTTTCATTTCGTCTGTGATTTCGGACAGAATATCTTCTTCAGTAACTCTTTCAGAAACCATAAGATCATCACCCGCTTTTAAATATTCATCCATATTAATTCCAGACATTTTGCAACTTTTTTTCTACAAGCTGAGTTAAAGATTTTGAAGGCTGAAAATACATTCTTCAGCATATGAAACATCCCATTTTTGGAATTTTCGTTATTGTAAGTTTGCCTATCCTCCATGAAACAAGGGTCCGCTTTTTTTTCCAACAATTACGATTTCTTTTCCCGTAACTCCCAGCAATATTGTCACAGGCTTCCTTTCCCTTTACAGCTTTAAAAGGCTCTTCTACTTTATTTTCGATGTTTATGAGTATCGAGTCCCCCAACCGCCTTCGGTAATATCCCTTGAAATACTGGATTATACCCATGCCGAGAGGCTGCAAAATTGAAGGGCAGTTGACCGGGAAGAAAACAACTTCGATATTTTGCAGTTTGGGGAGTGCTGCGTGAGCGGTACAGTTGTCTACCAACAAAACGATTTATTTCTTTTTTTTCCCTTCATTTCTTTTTCCAACTTTTGTAATCATTCAGAAAACAAATTAGACGCCATCCACGCTTTTTTATTAGCTTAAAACTCAACGGAAGACTTTTCACATTTTTGAAACACCTTGGCTTCAATGACTTTCCAATAACGAGAGGTTGGATTTTGTGCGTGCCAGTGCTATTCGCACATAAAATTACAGTTAGCCACTGTTTTGAATTTTTTCCACCTTAGCACTTTTCAACTTTGAACGCCAATGTTCGATTGGGCAGGAGTTGAGAAAACAGTCCAGTCTCATTAGCATTATAGATGTCTTCCTGTGCATATTTTTTAAAAATCCCTTTCATTTCATTTTGCCGCCATTCATTTGCGTCATTAATTGGAACAGATTTATTTTATCTGTGAATTTCTTGAAATGTGATGCCATGGCGGTCACGAAAACATATGAGCAAACCGTTGGTGGCCTTAAAACTTTCGTTGTCTAACATAACGGCAAATTGTCGGGCTTCTCCACATATTAAAGGTCCATTTATTTGGAAATTTGCTGCCCTCATCTCTTGAAACCACTTTAAAACGGCAGCATCAATGTTTTTATTTGTCGCAATTTTCAGTCGTTTTCTCTGAGGGTTGATTTCATTGGAATTCACAGCCTCTTCAATATGTTTCCTCTTCTTGATGAAAGTTGCAATCATGGATTGCGACAGTCCGCATTTCTTGGCCGCATTAACCTGTTTTATTCCATCATCAATTTCGTTAATTATGTTCAGTTTATCCTGAAATGATAGTTGCCTTCTAGCTGCCAACTTAGTTGAGAATTCAGGCGTGAATGAAAGAGTATTAAATTTTTCGATTGAAACTCGGAATCATTTGAAATTTGGAAATTGAACACAGCTTCCATGAAATCTTCGAATCACACACGCCAAAAACAGCAATGCATTTGATTTGTTAATCTGTTCTGTGATAGTCATGAGTCATTACCAGATTAACAACTGTGGCCTTTAAGTAGACTAAGTTATTCCCAGATAGCATGCACATTTGCAGCAAGTTTGATTTTTTCTTGATATATCTTATCATGGCAAACTTGACGTGACAAATTTGCAGCGAAACTGTTGCAAAGTAACATAGCCTAATCGACCATCCTCCTTGCAAAACAAGTTTGCAGTGAAGTTGGCACGGCACACTTGACAACATGACACAATGACGAAGCGAAAACTCCGTTCTTCTCTGCTCTGTTGGACTTCCAATTGGTATTGTGGTTAGCATAACCACCTACGGATCCTCCGACCGTGCTTTCGAATCGCGCTATCTTCTACATACATAACCCACACCGACCGACTCGCCCAAAGGGTTTAGAATCAGAAAGGATGGACGGGAAGGAGTCAGACCAGTCGAGAAAGAAAAAGTTACAATTAACAGACCTACCTATTTGGAAGGCATGAATTACACAGTTACGTGCAAATAGAGAAAAAAACCCCACAAACACAAAAGCAAAAAATACACAAATACAAAACAAAAACACACACAACACAAAAGCACTAACGCGCACTACAAAACAAAACCAACGTGGTAAAACTCAAGAAAAGGATAATGAAAAACAGAAACTCAATCAAAGGATTACTTACATAACAATAAATACTTTGAGTACAGCAAATTAATGTACAGAAGTTAAATACAATTGAGATCACAAGCGTTGCAAATCACCACGAAATTTCGAAAATTGACTTCAATCTGTTTAAAAATAAATAGTTTCTACAAAGTTTTCTAGTCCAGTGAGTCCGAGCAGCACCTGTTGGTAGTAGTAAATGATAGTCCTTGGTACACATACATGAAGTCAAGTAATGGGCAACATCTCCATGCTCACCACACAAAGAATCATTATTGTTCAAAATCTTGAACCTGCACAGATATGCAGGAAAAGGTCCTAGATTGGTAAGCAGATAAATAACATATTTGTTGCTAATCAATAAGTCCAGATTTGCTAACGGAAGAATTTCTTTTGTTCGTTTACCAGTGGTGGAGTTTTTCCAGTATGAGTTTCACTCGTTCATAAGGAATTGCTTAGAAACTCTTTTTACATAAGAATAAGAAGCAGGTAGACATATCGGCTCCACAAGAAGAAGCAATTTTTGCAAAGTGTTCAAAGTGCCAGCTCATTGCCCGGGTTACCGGGATGAGCTTTCACCTAGACAAGGCTGACTAAGCAATTCTACACGCCCTCGCATCATAAAAGTAAATTTCTTTAAAAATAACTCAGTGTGTGGTCAGAAGAAGGAGGAAAAAGGGGGAATGCAACCCCACCGTCTTATTACGCGATAATAAAAGAGAGTTGAGAAAAGGGTCACCCCTCTGTAGGAAGGCAATCTCACCGTCCTGTTCCGCGATAATAAAAAAGGGGGATCCCTATGTAGAAAAGGTTTTGAAGAAGGGAGGAATATATCCCTGAGGGGAAACTTTTTTTTTCTACTAGTTTGCAATGAATTTGCATGACAAGTTTACAGCAAGTTTGACTCATGGTGACTTCGTCGTTTGTGATAACTTGTTATGAAAATGCGGTCTTGCCGTGTCAAGTTTGCAGACTTGCAGAACAAGACTGCTGCAACTTTGTTGCAAACTAAAATTGCTTATATGGGTTGAACCCATGTCCGAGAAGGGAACGGCAATGGGTAGTATGACCTTTCACTTTCGGGTATTTGGAAGCAAATATTGTTACTGAGGAAGAAAATGGTGTTGAGATTTGAAAAAAACACTGTTGTATAGAATATAATTATATTGCGGGAAGATTAACATTATGTTCTATGCAAATTCACCGGGACTACAAAATTTTATTGTTGTAAAGGGATTTATCGTTGCAGCGAGAGTTTACTGTATAATCTGTTAAAATTTTAAACTTTATTGTCTCTAACAAATTGTTTTCTTTTCCCTATGTGGTGGCATGGGGAAATCTTTTTAAAATACTTTGTTACGATTGTTTAAGATTTACATTTCGTGGGACTTGGATTTGCCCTCCGAGCTTTTGTTGTTTCCCCGTTTTCCTACTCGTTTGAATGACCACATCGACAGAGAGAAGCTACAGAAGGTTGGACAAAAATTGCATAAGACTTTATGTATTCCGTAGAACAAATGAAACTTACATTGAACCTCTGTGATGCCTGTAACTGGCCTTTGTTTTTACTCCATAAATTCAATAAATTAAATTCCCGTAAACAAGTGAAAATACTAATTTTTTGCCACTAACTGCCTAATCCATGCCAACGTCTCAGTAGTAGACAATACAATATTGTATCATGTGATTACCTCTGTTGTCAATATCCCTTTTTCTCAACAAGTAGAAAACCTACAGCGATAAATAAGATTTACGTTGCGATAAATAAGGTTTACGTTGATAGGATTTTGCAAAATATTTATAATAAGTTACTTGTGTGATTCAGTTTACGTTAAAACACGTTGCTTGTCTTAAAATTTCAGTTCAAAGAAAAATTAAAAACAATGTCAATTAAATTATGCCAACAACTTTATAAAAACAGCCATATTATTCCCAAAACTGAAGACTCATAAAAATCAACAAACACATTGTGCAAAAAATTGTAGATTAAGAAGTTAAGAATAGCTGTTATTCCGTATGATAGGACGAGGCAACCAACAATCCTCCCCCCAATTGTACCTTCTACTAAAGTTTTCAGTTGCATCTTCAAACAAAAAATTCAAGATGATTGCATTCTGACATCACACATTGCATACAAAGTGGTATTATAAATTGCAAATGTGTTTAAATTAATAAACTGCATTTCTTATTGCTTATACATTTTGCCGAGTTATTTAAATTCGACAACTCAACAAAAGACAAAACCATAATCAGGAGCCGAGGTAGGAGGGAAGTGGCATGTACAAAAGTTTTGTGCGGGATTTCTGGTTCATCTATTACTACTGTCAATTACTATAATTTCTTTTGAGAAACAATTTTGTAAGTAAATTTATAACATTTTTACAATATTATTTAGTTTGTAAAACATGCTTTCAAATGTTGCATACAAAGTGCTCAATGGAATCCAAACCTTAAATGATAAGCTGGACTGAAATGCATCACATGAGTATGAATCTGTTCACTTACACTATTAAAAATTATAATTTCAAGAAAACACTAACTATTTATTTTAGGAATAGAAAATAATAATAATAATTGGCACTTATTAATAACAATAATGCGCCCTGTTTCTCAGAAAGTAACTTCCACAATATTCTATTATTCACTGTCAGAATTATCAATTTTTTAAAATTTATACTCACTTCCAATACTGGAAAGCAACAGACTTTTCTATCTTAAGCTATTTAGACTTTTTACCTTTGAATTAAAATAAATAGAATTGGTGGCTTAGATTTTGGTGAAAATAATATACTATAAGGCTGACATTTCAACTGAAGACTAGGAATTAAAACATTCATAAGTGGCTGAAAAATATTCCTCTGGTTTATTTAGTAAAAATGTAAACAAACCATTTAAAAGGCCACTTTTTTTTTCTAGTACTTGTATAGGGAAAATATTTAAATAATTTTGGGTTAAAGAGATTAATTTAAGAAAAGAAATTCATCCTCATTCAAGAAAATTAATTTGATTTGTGAATTTGATATATAGTAATTAAGAAACCAACCCACTTAGTTATAATTTGTTGATAAGAAACTCAAACACCTACATTTTTGTTTCATCGACACATTGGTGAGAATTCAAGCCAACCTTCTTTTCGATGGAAAGTGTCTCATAACTAATCTCAAAAAATATTAATTAATTAATAATGAATTTTCTTGATAAAATCATATTATGTGACGAAAGTGTTTATTAATATTTTTTTGTGCTTTTAAATGGCAGTGAGAACCAGCAGCTCTAAATTGGAGGTGGTAAAATGGTTGGCCATGGAAATTTAAAAATACATGAATTTTGAGTAAGTATACTTTCCTAAGTTGATAAGTATACTGGTTGGCCTGTTTGGTGAACCCTGGTTGGTACGATTAGTAATTATACTAAGAAAGGGTTAGGTGCAGTGGTGTAGTCGCAAAATAAACAGTGCCGGACGCTCTAAACGTTCTCAGGACGTTCTAGCCTGGGTGACAAAAATTGCGCTGTTTTAAGGACTTTTTCACAATTTTTTTCATTTATTTTTCGCGAAAAAGAAAGCAGTGCCGGAGCGGCATTTCGGTGCGTACGAGCTGCACTACACCCCTGGTTAGGTACGTAAACTAATGAATGTAAAACAGAAGTCAAATAATCCTTTTATCATAGTGTTCCTTAAACATCGATAGACTCTATGATACTATCGAAGCCAAGTCGATAGTATCGGGTTTTCGGAACTATCGACTGAAACAATCGATAGTATGGACTTTCCCAAAACTATCGATAGTTTTCTTCCGGACAATACTATCGATAGGCGCATTTTCAGTCGATAGTTTTAAAACCATCGTCTGGAACTGTCAATAGTTTTAAAAACTATCGTCTGGAACTATCAATAGTTTTAAAACTATCGTCTGGAACTATCAATAGTTTTAAAACTATCGACTGGAACTATCGATAGTATCAATAGTTTCTAAACTATCGACTGGAAGAACACCTATCGCTAGTATCGCCGGAGAGAAAACTATCGATATATCGATAGTTTTGAAACTATCAATCTTTAAGTAACACTATTTTATCATGGTTATTTCTATTATCTCAATTTACCAAACTTGTTACCATCTGCATGTATCAGATGGCAGAGAACTCTTGAGAACTCAGTAAAGTGGTAATTTTCATTCGAGTGTCACCAGGGATGTAGTGGGGCCTGAATGTTCCGGCACTGCTTTTTTTTTTACAAGAAATAAATACCAAAAAAAAATGTGACAACGTGCTTAAAACAGCACGATTTTTTTCACCCAAGTAATAGCGTTCAGGTACTGCTTTTAGAGCATCCTGGCATTGCTTATTTTGCGACTACACCACTCAGGCTCACAAACTAACAGTAAACATGTTAGGTTAGAAATTTCAAAGCAAACTTCATTTGTTAGATGCACAGTTAAAAACCATAAAAGGAGAAATACAGATGTTAGAACATTATTCTATCATTCACTGTTTATATTAGTTTTGCACTTCTAGTTACAAAGGATACTCTTTTGCTCATGAATATTCATTAACTGTATGATAATTAAGTAACAGCGTTGAAGCATTTTATATTTTGATTCCTTTTCTTATATTCACATTTTCAACAAATTAGTAAATGCAAAACATGACTTTCAGTTTTAGTTACTAATGAATATCTTAATGAGATATTAGGACATTTAATTTAAAGGAAAGAACAAATTCACTTTCAATATTTTTTATATAAAAATAAATTGCAGCATTAAAATTTAATAATTGAAATAATTCATTTAATAAGATCAATAAGATCCTAAGGTAAAGGTATGTTTTAAATTAACAGGAATTTCAAACATCTGATACACCTCATTGACACATAATTAAAACTCAGCTTTTAGTTTTAAAAATTTCTAAATGTTTTCACATTAATAAAACAACAATAGTAAGTAAAAAAAATTGAACTTGATGTTATTAGGTCTATGTTTGTCACATAAAAATGTTTCACAAAAATTGCTTTAATAATTTGTGACACACACAAAAAAAAGGTGAGAACCAAAAATTAGTTATGTAATTATTATTAATTTGGCTGAATAACAAATATAATACTGAAGAAAGACAAATCTTATTGAATAAATAATAATAAAAAAAAAATATCCAATTAATTGGTATATTACAAAAAACCAGGTAGGGATTAAAGTACAACCCTCCCCCAAATATTAACTCTTTCAAGACTGATTATTTTATGAATTCCATTGATTCAAATGAACAGGAAACACATAAGTGGGCTTACACAAATACATACTAATTTTTATAACCATATCTACTAATATAGATTATTCTGATAGATTAAAAAAGTAATATGCATCCTTATCAGATCTGGCTGTTTATCTTTACAATATAACATTCCTTTATTACAAACCATTTTGAATTTATCAGAACAGTGATGCCAGATAGGACAAAAATTTTATATCCTATTATGATATATTGTAAAAGTACCTAATTCTTCACGTATAAGAGTAACAATTTAAAGCAACAACAATAGCACTAAAATAAATTATAACTAACAAAAAGAATAAATAAAAGTACACCTTTAAAGCATGATAAAAGTTCTTAACTTTTAAGAAAAGATTGAAGATCTGATAAGGCTAGATAAAATTTTTCTACAAAAATGTATTTCATAGCACATTTTTTACATAAAATAACATACTAGGAAGAATTAATTGTATAAATGAATTTCTAATGTGCATTGTAACAAGTTATGCTTAAGCAGAGATATTACTTTGTTGAGATTTTCTTAATATATGAAAACAATTCAAGACTATTTGAAAGAGAGAAAAAAAAAAGATACTTTTATTTTTTAAATACAAATGACAACTGATTTAAACCCAAAAATTTATTGAAATAGTAATTAAAGAATTCAATATGCCTACAAATATATATGTGTGAGAGTAATAAAATGAAAACATGTATTTAGCTAATCTCAAACAGTTCATAAATGATAAAAAGAGAAAATTTTACTAAAATGAAAAAGTACAATTCACCAATTTAATTAGCTATGATGAAATTTACTAACTTATAATAAAATTTTGCTTTCCTTATAACAGTAAATTTTAAAATGTACAATAACTAAATGTAGGGTAGATACTCCAGTTTTGGCCACATTAAGAGAAAATTTGAAATGGAAATTTAACGGTGGATGATTGTTTTAAAACATATTAAATCATACTTATACTATTCTTTAGCAAATTTTATTGGCTTTCTACTAGTTATAAAATTTTTTGAGGAATATTTTAGATTTTGAGTTATGAATTTTTAAAAAAATTAACCCAATTTGCACCAGTTTTGGCCACTTCTATGCACCAGTTTCGGCCACACTAATATTATATTTTTAACAGACATTTTAATGAATTTTCAGCAAAAATAAATCATTTTTTATGCAATATGTATTTTAGTTCATTATTTTCTGTTATTTTAAAAGTGATATTTTTGATAAATTTATAAAGATATGTAATAAAATTTACCTCAGCCGATTTTAGCTGCAGATTTCAATTTTAAAAGAAAAGAAACAGGAAAGCACAAAACAATAATATAATTTGATTGATAAAATACAAACTGTATATACTCACATAACTTTTTCCGATAAAATATGAAACAAAAAATGGGGAGAGGAGAACTTGCATTGCAAAAGCAAAGTTTAAATCTTACAATTCAAGAATTTGCATTATTATACTCACTAACAATATCCACAAATATATATTTTTACAATTTTTAAATCCAACATTAATCAAATTCATCATAATCATTTTTAAAATTAGAGCAATCCATGCACATAAAAAATATTCCTCAACACTTGAGTCAGGTTCCTCAAGTTGTAATTTTCTAACATAAATGTGAGGTAAACATTCGAAATGGAGATGTTTTTGACATTCCATTTTGAATGGCGTTAACTGCATTAGCAACTTCTTTTTGTGAGTTTCTTCTTTAGTGAGTAGCAAAATCTTTTTATGGAAATGCTACCTGCCTTCTTATTTTTGATTGGAGTCATTACTATATAAAATGAAAACAAAACTAAATTAGTTACTTTTATTTTAGAAAAAAAACTAAATCATTTACTTTTATTTCAGAAACAAAACTAAATCATTTACTTTTTATTTTAGAAACAAAACTAAATCAGTTGCTTTTATTTTAGAAATAAAGCTAAGTTAGTTGCTTTCATTTTAGAAACAAAACTAAATTAGTTTATTTTATTTCATCCAGATATTCTTAAATTTATGTAATGGCTTAAAACACAATAATGAAGCATGTGGCCAAAACTGGAACACTACATGTTCCACTTTTGGCTACCTGCATGGCCAAAACTGGCACATATAATAAATTTAAAGTATCAGTTTTGGCCACCACCCATTTAATCTTAAAAATAATTAATTTTAATATGAAATCAGAATAAAAAGAAAGCTTAACTCATAAACCCTAAGGGTAATCAGTTTTAGATTAATCATTTAATTCTGAGAGCCTGACGATTGAAAAAATACAAAACCTTGTTCCTTAACAAAAACCTTAACAGTTGTGAGCATAAAATACATGATCATGCATTTAAATTTTCTTACAAGCCACACGTTTGAGAAAAATAAACCAATCAGATTGAAAATAGTAAAATAAGGATTGTTTAAAGTGTCGGAACGCTTCTTATTGGTTAATTTGAAATTACTGGTTAGTTATTGGAAAAACAGATCCAATGTGGCCAAAACTGGTGCAGTAGCCAAAAGTGGAGCATTTATCCTATGTACCCAATAACTGCTTTCGCATTACATTTTTTAAATAATGAAATCAACTTATACTGCCTCCTAATTTTTTTTCTCTTTCTTTAGCAATAATTTTCCAAATTTAGCATGCGATTTAACATGGTTAAGACGTAACTGTTGGTGGCCGCCATAACGATTGGCGAAAGCTTTGCGAATTTGGCGACGATACCGTAGCTTGATCTTTAATATTTACACTGAAGAAGTAAATAGTAACTGCTGAAAATCATCATTATATCTTTCTATGGAAAGAAAAGTACTAAGAAAATTTAGCGCTACCATTTTATTTCTTGATTAGCAAAACAAATACTTAAATTATCAGTCTACAAAGCAATTTTAGTATTTCTACAATATGTAATGTACACATCTCTCATGAATTAAAAACAGAAACTATAAAATGAGAAATAGATATGAATAGATTAAAGCTAACTTCTTAATTATCTGTTATCTATAAACAGATTAAAGCTTATTCTGTTTCTTTTGTATTTTTTAGAATAAAAAGTGCAATTACTTAAGTTGAACTTGAATGAGAGGAGTTATGGGATTTGAAGCAACAAAGGCTGTAATCCCCCAGTTCCAAGCTAGACACAGTATAGTTCGTTCCGAAAAAACGACTCCATAATGATGATTAAATCAGTCCATAAAAAGTACTGCGTCAATCTGTCCATGCAGAGAAAGTCCGAAATTGACGGACTTGGGCGACGAAAAAAACACAAACATCTCCGCATATGCGGATGACACTTAAGTTAGATAGTATAGCGTTTTGTAAACAAACCGTCAAAATTTCTGTTCGGTGCCAAATAATCGCCAAATTGCGATCAGATCCGAAGTGGGAGACTCGGGAGGGATATTAGAAAGTGATATGTCGTTCACTCCGGAACGATTTCGCATATCCGGATCCTCAAAAGGAACGACCGGATCCGATTCCGACCAAAAGGAACGAAATCGCGGATTCGGATTCATGATGAATCCGGGGAATCGGATTCGTGAATCGGAATTGGATTCAATGTGATTCCGCGGATTCGGAATTACTGATTCCGATTCAGAATCACTGATTCGGATCCATAATTTTGGAAGAGGATTTGTTTCTTTCTGGAATGAACGATACATCATTTGTGTGTGGGGGGGGCATGGATGCCTTGCTTCGCATACACTCGGAACTCTGTAAAAGACATTCTGTTATCGTTACGTCATTTGAGGTGGAAGGAGAAGAATATTGCTTTTGTAATGCAGGAAGGAAGGAATCTTATCACTATTGGATCGCCATGTTTGTTTTGTAGATAAGATTCTTCGCGAGGAGATGACGTTAAGAGTCGGTTGATTTGAATGAAAGCAATCGATGCGGATCAAGTTATATTTCGGGGGTTGATCTGATCAATGATTTCTAACTTTTTAGTTTTTCTTCATTCCAATTAACATAATGATTTTTTTTCTGACTAATAAAGCTTAAGGCCTTTGATATTGCTGGAGCTTTTAACATTAAAAAAGCCTGGGAAAAAGAAACAATATTTGTATCAGTGTTTTTTTATTTCCGCTTGAGAAAATTATTATAATATTTAAAAAATCCTGAAAAACAAAAAAATAATATTTCTTGTTATTGCATCATGTTTTCACATCTCCGCATCTTTCACAGCCCCATATTTTAATTTTGTAAGCGTTTTAATCATTCTGCCCTAATTAAACGCTAATTAAAATGGCTTTATCTTCTGTAATTCTATAAGTGGAGAAACAGAAACAGCACAGTTTTATCACCATCATAAATTCCACCGCTCTGTTAAGCTTTTGTAATTATCAGAATGATTTCCTTTTTAGCCTATTCTCGAACGTTGAAATTTTCTTTTGTTAATTTGAGCTTTCTTCTTCTTCCCAATAGGAAAATGATGAATAAGGTGATTTCCTAGAGCATGCTAAGATTTTTAATTTAAAAGTGGACCTAATGTTTTAACTCAATTTGATAATCGTCTGTCGCCATTTTAATTAAAATCACCCCCCCACCCCTTCAATCTGCATGACCAGAGAGTTTATAAACTCATTTCGAGCTTTTTAACATTAGTTACAATAGTACCATATTATCCCCAAACTTTTACCTTTCTCAACTGATTGTCCCTCTCTCTATTCATGTTTTAAAGAATCCTCCCAATTAAAAGCTAATTAAAACGGCTATAACTTCTGTAGTTTTGCAAATAAAAAATCGGAATCAGCACAATTTTATTAACTACCATAAACACGACGGTTCCGTTTAGATTTTTTAGCCTTCAAAATTTTTTTTTTTTTGTATTTTTATCCTATTTACGGACTTTGAAATTTTCTTCCGCTATTTTAAGCCTTTTTTTCGTTTTTACACTTGGGCTATGGTAAACAAGCTGATTTCATAGAACATGCTAAAATTTCTAGTTTAAAAGTAGTCCTGGTGCTCTAACTCAATTTCATGACCATCTGCTGTCATTTTAATTAAAATCCTCTCACCTGCAATCTGTGTGAACAAAGAGTTTCGCAACACATTTCGTGGCTTCTTAATATTAGCCACCACAGTGCCAGATTATCCGCGAAATTTCACCTTTCTCAACTGATCGGCTCTCTTTCTATTTATATTTTAATTATTCCCCCAATTAAAAGTTTATTAAAATGGTTATAACACCTGGATTTTTGCAACTATAGAGTCAAAAATTTCAAGTTATGCTCACCATCCTAATATGTCCTGATTCACTACAGCTGCATACTGAAAAGTTGAAAAGCTTTATTTATAGCGTTGTTCGGTCTGACTCGAACATAGGAAATTTACATTCTCTTTTAGATAAGCATTGTTGTTTTTGACACGGTAGCATTTCCAAAGTATTTTATTTGTAAATTTACAATCATTAGTCATCCTTGAGACACGTATATCTGGATTAGTTATGAAGGTTTGTTGGAGTTCACAAGCTTACATAACCTCACAAATATAGCTGAAAATAAATCCGGTTTATAACAGGATAAAAATTTCCCATCAAAATAATGAACTGGAGGTTGTATCATGTAATATATATCTTTCTATACTTTTCTCATCATTTCGACCATTCTTTGTTACAGACAGAGAGAAAAATAGTACTGAAGCCATCTCTGATATTCAGTATATGCGGTTCATTCTCTCAGAAGCTAACATAAACAGTAATTACTGTTTTAGTACAACTAAAACAGTAATTTAACCTTATCAGTTTTATGACAGCATCAGCTCTCAATTCAAGTTTGAATTACTTGTAATCTGTCTATTAAAATCTTGGAGTTTATTCCAAATTTGTTCATAAAAACCATTTAACTTATCTATATACGCAAATCCATATGTTTTTAGATTAGAGATAGATTTTGAAATCTAGGAATGACTTTTATAAAATTTTTCATCATTTTCATTTTTCCACCCATACTGAAAATGCCAGTCATTAAACTTTTCCCGCTGGTGTGGCGTGGAAGTTTGGAGAGGAGTTAAGTGACATCTTTACTTCGTTTGATTTACAAGAGGTGCGTACTTGAACTTATTCAAATTGAAATCGAGTATCGTTTAAATTCCTGAACTTTCTTTCCAAGTTTTCAGATTAGTTTGCATATCAATGTGTTCTAGATCTTTTTTTTTTTGCAGTTAGCTGACTCACTTATAAGCCAACAGTCCTAGAGTATTAGAGTATTTAGATTGTTAGATTTTGCTGAAAAAGTTCTAAAGTTTTTTTATTATTTGTTTGAAATTACTTTTAAATTTATATTCTCAATTTTTTTATACTCGAGAAACTGAAATGAGCTTGAATGTGACCTGCAATTAAATGTTTCGTTATTTCTGTTTTTAGCAATATTTGTTAAATAAAAATTGCTTATACAGAGATTAAGTATAAATCAATAAAAAACTATTTGGTAGAAGTTGTTGAGGAAAAGGGGGTTCCAAAACTTGCATTATTTAATGGATCTTAAAGCGCTTATCCGGGTTTGCTCTTAATGCATTTAGAGTAGTGTCAATTATAACAAATAGATAGAAACCTGGTGGTTAAAGGATGTTTTCCTATACATATCTATTAATAAAAAAAGCGAATAGCGAATGTGCACTTGGGGGCACCATGGAGTCAAAACTTTAGTGAGTTTATGTTATTTTTTAACTCTCTAAACCCGGCAAGAGTGATAATTTCTGTGTCTCAGAAGATCGGGTAGTTTTTCATTCACGGAAGCAGAATGAAATCCCCTATTCCTTTAAAGAAATTCCAGGAAATGGAGGCCCTCCGCTTCCGCGCGGCGCCATCAATTGTGAACAATGAAACGACAGGGAGTGGAGGAGAGGTCTGGTCATTTGCGGTTTTAAGAAATGACTTTTAAAAGCTAGTATCGCATTGGAATATTTTGTCTATATAAGATATTTGCTTTTCATTTAGTTGACATAAAATATAACAATAGAGCAATCTGATACAGGAAACTATCGATTGAAACAACTAATATTAGTTTACCTGATACTTTTTCACAAAATTATTTTATCAATTATTATGAATTCTTGATAAAGGTGATATATTAAATTCATTGCTGCTGATAAACTTCATTTCAATCATTTTTTAAACACTTTTTGTGAAATGCATAAAAATCCATCCAATTATTAATACCTTTTAAATGTATTGTATAACACGAAATTTAGATATTAAGATAAAATTCAGATCAATATTTTTTACATGTCATCAATAATGTAGCTTACAATACAGTGAAGGAAAATACATTATTTGTCAATATTTTGTTAATTTTTCTAAGAATATCCGTTTCATAATAATGTGTCGTGTATTTTATTCTAAGCACCAAAAAAAAAAAGTTTAATATTCGTATTTATAAGCTTATTTATTTAACTTCGCTCTTTTTTCAAGAAAGGAATATTATTCTTTAAAACAATTTATAGTTGAAATGCAAATAATTAAATCGCTGTTTTATCATAAAGTTTCTTCCGCCTTTTTTTACAATAAAGTTTAAGAGAACAAAAAAGTTACATGAACAATAAATGGAACCATGATTTCCTTATTTATTGTTTAACAGATTCGGAAATGTATTTTTAATATTTCTTAAATTTACAAGAAATTGATTTCAAGAAAATACCAAAGATAGCTGCAAAAGTTTGAATCTAAAATAAAGAAAAAATTTCTCTATTTCGAGTACAAACGAATACTGGGGAAAAGTATAAGAATAAGAATTGATGAAAGAAGATCATAAACTTTTCTCCGAGCAATCATTTAATACTCAATGAATGTCTGTCCGCCATTTTTTAATAGAATTATTTAATTTTATTTTTTCAAAGGAAGTCTGTTTAAGTGAAACGCACATACAGAGAGCATATTATAAAATTCGAAATTCGTTTAATTACAAAATATGTATTAAGAAAAAATCTTCAAATAATAAGTTTGTTTTTAAATATTAAAATTAAAGTGGATCTTTTATATTTTTCTTATAAAGCTCCCACACTACATTTTATACAATTTTGTAATAAATTAATCTCATGTGTGTACATGTGGGACAATGTTAAATACAATGTTTGTGGCTCTTCAAACCTATGTTGAATAGGTTAAAAGCTTTTGTAAAAATTTATTATTTCAATAATATAATAGTTTATTTGCTTAGTATTTAAAAATAAATTTCTAATTTCAAGATATCGTTTCACAAATCATAAATCGTAATTGTATATTTAACCCTCTGCGAAGCTAATTCAATAAAGTTGCCCGAATTCAAAAAATTGCCTCTCAATGCAGTTATGCAGTTTTAATTACATATTTGTATTCCACATCATATTGTTTTGTATCTAATACGAAAATTTTACTATTTTCACATGCTATTATTTAATTTGAAATGGCATATATTTTTGTTGCATTTTACAATAATTTTTTAATGTTTGCATAAAATGAAATTCTGTAATCTATTTTTCACTCAGTTGTTGGTGTTCTGAACAACTGCACTGAAATTAAGTAAAGATTCCAAAGATAATACAATATTTTTCTATTTTCTGAATTTATTTATGTACTATCAAAATAGCTTTCTCTTCTAAACAGAAAAAAATTGCATTCGCAACATATTATAAAAATTTCTAAACTACCTTCTTTGACATACTTATTCATAAAAATAAGTAATAATAATTCTAATTAAAATAATTATAATTGTTTATTCTTAACTCAAGATTACAATATCAAAAATCTTTTCATTAGTTGAATCTTGATAAATTGAAATTAATGGATTTGATATAAAAAAAAACTATTTAACGTGGTCGTCTAAAAGTTTTTTACGTCGACTTCCAACACTAGATGTCGCTGATCGCAACTCGGCGAAAGCGATTTGCCTACGTATCTTGTTACCCTGCATTGCCTTCTCAGAGTTGAAAAAACGTTGTACGCATGCGCTCTGACTGAATCTTGGAAAATTTTCTCTGTACATAACGTTGACGATATCATCAGAGCGCGTGCGTATTACTACTAATAGTGTATGGGTAATTTCGTTTACGCGTGAATAAGCAAAGAGGGGTGGGTGAACAAGCTCCTGTCACAAACCGTTAAAACGTGTTTTCCTATCGCAAACAAAATAATAGTAGGATGCTTTACGGCAGGTTCGGCTGCTTTTTTTTTTTTTTCGTAAAAAGCCATTTCTAGAATTATATTTATCAAAATAATATTTTTGAGTAATATGCATTTTAAAAATTGAGTCTTTTTTTTTTTGCTAAAATTAATTTAATTTTCCTTTTTTTAAAGTTAACAAAATACACAGCAATTCAATTATTAATTTTGAATTTTACAATAGCCGTAATTATAATCATAAGATATAATTATTAAAGTAAAAATAAGTGATTTAAAACATTCTTACATATAAATTATCATTTTTCTTTCATCAGGAGGTATGCTTGGACTTCAAATATTTTATATGCTTAATTTGTATGAACAATAAAATTAAAATATATACTTAACAAAAAAGAACTATATCAAGTTTCTAATGAGATTTTGTTGCTGAATTTAAGTTTTCATGACACCATGTGAAGATTTTTTTATCGTAGTTAAATTTAATTTAATTTTTTTATACGTATATTACTTACTAACATAAAAAGAGTCGCAATTATGCCTTGAAAGAACCATGCTTTACAGAAAATACTTTAAAGAAAATTGGAAGTTCAAATCAATCCATATGTTACCTGAATATATGAAAGCCGGCATTCTATAGAATGCAGAAAACTGGAAAGCACGAAGCGATTAACATTTCGCACGCTTCCGAGGCATGCTATTGAAACCCAAATGACAAAGCGGCAAAGTATGAAAGACATCGTCCATTCGATTTTATAAGAAATAAAATTAAGTGCAAATCAAAATAAAATTATTTCCTTCCTTGATGTAACATGTAGGTTCACATTTTATTTTGTTTTCTTTAATAAAAAAGACAAAAACTTCGATATATATAACTTTCAATTTACTTTAAGTATTTTGAACAAAAGATTTTTTTTATGGCACTCTTTTATTTTTTCAAAATAACATTTGCATTTTTGAGGAATGCACGTCTTGTAAATAATAGCCTTATTATCTTTTTTCATACTTTGCCTAAATAGCATTTGTCATTCTATAGAATGGCTAGGTATTATAGGCAGTGACTATGGAAAGTATATAATAATTTCATACTTTGCCTAAAAATGCTCGGCATTCTATAAAATGCTTAGGTATTCTATAGAGTGCCGGCGTTTCATACATTGTCAGTAATACATATAAGCAATGGCGAATCCGGGGGGAGCTATCGGGCTACAGCCCCCTCGCCCCCAGAGTCAAGCCAGAATTCTTGATTTTATTTAAAATCGTTGCAACTGTGTTTTCTTAATTTCCCTCTTTTAAAAAAAATAATAAAAACGTTTCAACATTGCTTTCTGTCTAGTGGTTAAGATTCGAGACTCCGAACCCAAAGGTCCCAGGCTCTAATCCTCGTACTGCCACAGCTTCCATCCGAAATTTCCAGTTATCGAAATTCATACCAATAAATTGTCTTAAAATATATTTCCCATTCATTTTTCAGCTGGGCCCATAACCTAATGATTTATTATAGCAGATATTTATAATAAATAGCTGACTGAGTATAATTAAATTTCCTTTATTTCAAAATCATCTGCTGTAATCAAATGTGTTTTTTTTTAAATTTTAAAAAATTAAAAAAAAATGGAAGGGAAAATGTCACAGATATAAAATTGGTATTGGTATTGGTATTGGCAGTAGTGGATTTAAATGCATCAGCTATACAGAAGAACACTGAAGCCTTCTTTCGTGAAAAAGAAAAATATCCATAAGAGGGCTGACCCAGCCCGGCCGAAAACTTGCCACCAATCACTACTGCTAACCGTTTTGAGAAATTGGTAGACATCCCCGCCCCTAGAGAAAACAGGGAATTCCCGGCCACTATCAACCTAAAGCCAAGAGAAAACTATTCCTCTCTACTCAAGGAAATCTCTGAAAAGTTCACAGGCACCACAAACAAGTTCCTGTATGGATACATAAATATCCAAGCCGCCTCGGACGAAATCAGACTGCAGATAACGCAGTTTCTAGCGGAGAAAAAGGAGGAATTCATTCGTCTTGAAGCAACTAAGGACAGACCATTAAAAGTGGTGCTCAAAGGCCTCCAGGCAGCAACGGATACAACAGCCATCGTTGAAGAACTACGCCACAAAGGCTTCACTATCAACAGAATTTCACCAATGAGAAATTACAAGATGCAAAAGCCCCTAGATATGTTCCTGATCGAAGTGAAAAAAGTAGGCAACTACCAAAACATCTACAATGTCAAAGAACTTGGGTATGTCGTAGTCGGAATCGAGCCGTACAGAAGAAAGAACAAAGCTACCATCTGCTTCAACTGCTCCGGCTTCCACCACTCCGCCAGGAACTGTCCCCAAAAGCCCCGCTGCATCAAGTGTAATGGAGAGCACCCCACCCGGGAGTGCCGGATAACTGAAAAAATCGAGAACCCTGTTTGCATCAACTGTGGCGAAAAAGGGCACCTTGCTGCTTGGAGAGGCTGTAAAGCCCTTCCAGTTCTACGAAAAACCTCCCTAAGAATACCAGGAAAGAGCTTCGCTCAAGCCACTAGCCAGAGCTTAAGGAAAAACCCCCCCACACACACACACTGCTACCCATGGAAAAACCGGAACTTCCCAAGAACCCCTCCCCGCAATTTCGGACATCAAAGAAACACTGCAGGCCCTCAAGGAGCTTAAAGAATTCCTACAAGAGTTCCCGTCCCTATTGGAGAAAGCGGCAGAGAAATGCAAAGCGGCCCGGTCCAGAGAAGAAAAACTGCTCATCGTGCTGGAAGCACTGACGGATAAATAGCCTCCCCTGATTGGCTATCCTTCCTGTCTCCTATCCTCCTCCTCTCCTTCTATCTTTCCCCTTCTCCCCACAGGCATGACCAGTCGAACGGTCGACGAGTTTACCTTCCACACTCGTGATGAACGGACACCATTCATCAGTTACTCACAACCGTTTGGGAACCAACAAAATTCGAAGCAAGGAATCAGAGGTGGTGAGCCTGCGGCTCAAGTACTCTGGCAACTGCTCGTCTCTCGTCGTCATAAGAGGGCTGAACCTCTGATCTATTGACTTGGTGCTTGTGCCTTGCTGTCTGATCCAGACAGGCCAATTATTGTTGGAAGGCGTTTCTACTTTTTGTTCAACACCAAATCCGGATTCACCATTGGGTTAGGATTTCAATAGCTCACAAACTATTTTTTAGGTTCCATTTTTTGTATAGGTGCTTCCAAGTATTTGTGAGTTAAATTTGCAGAACATCAATTCAGTAGTTGAGCGCACAAACTATTTATGCGTTTCACTTTTATTATGCTATTGGTTAGTTTTTTTTCTCTCTTTCGGTTGAAAAATTGTAGTACATTTGATAAGTATGTCTCGTACCATTTTAGTTAGGTCAAAGTCCCGTTTAGAAAATACATGAAAGCTATTTTGAAATGACACTCATAACCTTAAACTTCGGTTATAATAAAGACCTTGGCAGTAACTTTTTAGAACAAAAAACGACAAAAGAAAGATTAAAAAGATATCTTTATTGCGAAAATTAAAGATTTATAAAAGCATAAGATCAATATTCACAAATGTCGTGCTGCTACTCTGTACTCATTTCCCAAAATTGCTCGTGTGTTACAAAATAATGTTTTTCTATGTGTTAAAATCAAAAAATGATCATTGAGTACGTTGGTGTATTATATTTTTGTATTTGCTATTGATATTTTACTATTCTAGGTGAATAATTTAAGTAAAAAGAGTACATGCACTTTGTTCAGTAAATAAAACTTGTTCTGACATGATGTATTATGAATGAACGTGAGAAAGCCAGCGCCAATGAGAAACATGTTTGATTTTGGGCGGGCTTCATTATGAGTGACGTTCGACCTTTGACCGATAGCGAAGGTAATTGGTGGCATCATCTATCTGTGATTGACCTTGACCAATGAAGAACAAACGATTTGGTGACATCATGGTTTCGTGCGAAATAAACACCGACTCTTCAGAGCTGAGGGACTTTTTTTAACCTTTATGATTCACGTCTTAACGAAAGTGGGATATTTTTACTCAGCGATGTTGCTACCTTCTCAGAAGATGAGCTGTTTAAGCATGGAGGCTTTCCCGTCTAGAAGTCTATAACGAAAGCTTGAGAGTAGAGATGCAAGTAAAATGTGGAAATAATGTTCGTCGCAATGGGGGCAGTGGCGGTTTTCCGCACAGGCGTTAGAGGCGCTCGCCTCGTGCCTCGAAAATCCAGCGGGCCTCACAATTTATTCGACGCAGTAGTACAAACCGATGACGAATTAGCGACATTCGGTAGGGGTCTCAAAACCTGTTGGACGTAAATTGTAGTGCTATGCCGACGGCGAAGTTGCGACATTGGGTAAGGGTAGAGGGCTTCAAAACCTATTCTAAGTACATCATAAGGCAAAGCCGACCTCGAATTTGAGATATTGGATAGAGGGAGGGGCCTCAAGTCAGTTTTGCGCCTGTGGCCTCATATTGTCAAAATCCGCTGCTCATATTAAAAATAAGCCGAAATCAAAGATAATGGATGATGGGCCTCTTGGCCTATGAATATTTGGAAGCCTAATATGGATTTCTCGTAACGATGAAGCTGGATGTAAACAACGTGCGTTTGTGCTGGCGCGTGTCGGGATTTCATATCTCCCCATGAAGTGTTTCTGAGAACGGCGAAAGGCACATGCCGGCATTATACGCGCGTGTTACAACTTTTAATTTTGTGCATCCGATGTGGCAGATGAATGCCCTCAGACGACGAGCGATGTATTCCTGGAGGCGAGGTGTGACATCAGAAAAGATAAGCACTGCATGTTTTCTTTATATGTTTATTGTTCAAAAGTCAAGTTTTTTAGGTTAATAGTATAGTAATCGGAACTCTTTTGTGACCACGTTAGAATTATGTGTTTAGTGTATTATTTTATGGTGCAAATTGCATGTGTAACTTGTTAAGAATAATCAAAGTTCGCTAAACTAGTAATTAAGAGTAATGTAAATTGATATAGATCTAAAGATGTTGTTTTGTCTGTTTATATTGAATGGGCCCATTTAAGCGAAATTAAAATCAAGTGATTTTATTTTTATTACTTTTATATGCATAGCCAGGAAATTTTGATTTAATTTAAATAAATGTGTTATTCAGTATTTACTTGTCTTTGCAGTTCATTTGTGTGCTTCACTGTCTACCCATTTTACCAGCTTGTGAGTTTGGATGTAGAAATTACCTGTGAGTTATTGTGTGTTAGAATTATTTAATTCATTTATTGAATTTTACTTCTTATTTAATTAATTTTCTCAAATCCACTATACGATCACTTATTCAAAATTCTAATTGAATTAAAGAGGAGTAAAATTATGTGTGGTAAATTAATTTAACACCAAGCAAACTGATCTTCAGAATAAAGCAAAACAGAATATCACAGCACTTCACATTTTGCAAGAAACTGAACATACAGAAAATTTAAAAAAAGAAAAAAACCTCGCATACACACATTTAATTAATATTATTTAAAAATGAATAAAAGACATCAAAGTTTATAAATTTAAATTAATTCAATTTTACAATAATTATTGCTTGAAAGAATATAGTCTGTATTATGAATTTACTGACACTCACAGTATCTCACTACAGTGGATTTCTTTTTATGGAGACAAAAGAAACGTAATAATTATAACTCACTAGCAATGCCAGCACGGCGTTGCCCGTGGTGTCATGACTTGAACAAAATGAAAAATAAAGCCCACACGCAATTACATAAATGAAAGTTATGAAATCAAAACAGAAAAATATATATTATTGATATTACCAGCTTCTTTTTCCTCTCGACAATGACATGTAAAACTGTAGGAAAACAGTACCGAGTATGTTAATCCAAAACAATATTAAAAAATTACAATGTGAAATTCATTACACAGCAAGCAAAGTATGCGAGGCAAAGGAATATATTAAAGACACGATTAAAAATGATAATTGGTCATTGAGAAAATAAATTATCTCCTCGTAGAACGCGAAAGTACTGACGCCATCTGCCGCGAAGAAGCTAACGTTCGATCGGTTTGTAGAAATGCATGCTGGGAGCTGTAAGTAACTTTGGATCAAAAGCTCAGATTCGGTCTGCAAGAGAAAATGTTTGAACTGAGCAATAAAAAAAAATCATAAAAAATCGGGAAAAAAAGATATTTTGACCGTTCTTATTTTACAACGGGGATAAATATTCCGGTTGTTACCTCAAGAAAATTGAAAATGATAACGTTATTAGAACGTCGGACGCGAGAAAATAAAAATTGAATGTTAAAAAGGTAGAGGAAAAGTGACTATTGTTTAAAAATTCTCAAAATTCAGTAAATTACGTTAGAAATTCAAAACAAACTTCATTAGAACGAAAATCGTTTGCTGTTTCCAATGGTGTATCTATTTTTTTCGTAAAATTATCCGAAACCATGCTATTGAGAAATTAGTGAGAAAAATCACCCAAAACAACACAAAACATTAACTAAAAAATTTTCTAGATTAAATTCTAAAATTCCGGCTTCGAGGTGCATTGGGTCACCATTAAGACTACCTGTGTGCCAAATTTCAAGGCTGTAAGTGCGGTAGATTCGTCTGGACATTGCACGCAAGCACACACACAAACATTGCCTTTTATAAGTATAGAAGACCCGATTGAAATGACAAATAGAAATAGTCCTAAAAACATCAATGGTATAATGAATGTTGTTTCTGTGGATATTATTAGCACAATTATATAATAACTACCTTCATTTCGAACATATATTTATAATTGGATTAATTAATTTAAGATCTGAAACTTAAATGCACGCTATTTCTTCAAGTAAATTAATAATAATAATTCAAAGTGTTAAACAGTTTTTGGACTTTCTAATCTTGATATCGAATAATGTTGAGAGGCATTCTGGCAAGACAATCTACCCTTTCTAACATATATGCACAGCAAATTTAAGTTTAACAAAATATGTCAATCCAACTCAGAATTTAAATATATACAAGGAGTCAGTACCGCACAGGTCGAAAGCGTCTTCTTTGTGCGGTAGATGGCGTTGTATTGGAGCTGGACAACACATCATTCACTCAGAAAACTGGTATATGAGAGTCGGGAGCTGAGGTTACTATAATTGGGCGAAATACATAAATGCGGAACTGGCCGACTTGATTCTTGAATATGGAGAGGGAGAGAGTAACGCGGAGCTGTTAATGCACTCGTACCTGGAACATTTTCCGAGGAGACATACTCCTCATCATGCGACATATAAAATTTTGAACCAGAGGCTGTGTAAATGCGGTTCGTTCAAGAGAAGCTATAATAAATCAGGTCAGAATAAGCACGGGCGCATGCCATCGAGGAGAATGACGTAAGTTTTGCAGAAGTTGGTCTAAGTACGAGTAATTGTGCAGTAATCAAAGACTGCATTTGTTCCAATCCACCATTGTTAACATTCTGTTAGCAAACAATATTTATCCACACAAATGTGCAGTGTCCAAGAACTAGAGACCTAAAATTATGAAACGCGGAAAAAATTTAATATTTGGTTTCTGCAATAGATTCCAGTTTTGCTGCGTCGGTGTCGTTCAAGGAATCATATCAAATTTTCTTCACTTCAAGATGACTTCTTTATATTTAACTCGAGAAAAACACATTCGCATTTGTGAAATGCTAAGTCTTCCGACTAGTCTCCATGTTATCCACCCCTTCCTAACGTTTGTAGATGTGGTACTGACTCACCCCGTAAACAAATTACGAATTATTTATTAGCAATACGTGTAAAAGAAATAAAATAGCGATTTACATTACTTTTATTTATGCGACAAAATATCAAAAATAAGAAACTGCTCAGTTTTTAAAAAATCATTCAAGGCTATTCTTTCATAAAAATTTCATGTGTCTACTATTTATTAAATGACCTGTACAACGAAGCGCAAAGCTAAGATTTGCCTTCGAAATTTTAATCACACGAATTTGAAGGGAAAATTTATCAGAACCGTTTCAATAAAAAAGAATTTAATTTATGACACAGATTGAAAGGATAGAAACCATATTTAACACATTCGATAAAGAAAGCAATCTTACACCGTCACATTTTAGTAGAAAGAAAATATCTCTCTATAATAAAAGACAATGTTCGTATGTGTCCGTTATAGACTAGAAAACTAATGGACCGATTTACGTGCGGTTTTTTGGAAAATGATCCGCCGTTGTCCGGAGAAGGTTTAAAGCTATTGAAATCCTTGATCTGACCAGTAGAATTAAAGTTAGGGGCCAAATAATATAATATCAATAGTAGTAGTACTATTTTTAAATAGAGATGGCGCTACGAGACATTACTTTTGACATTAAAGTTCACGAGGTAAGAAATGCTGTCGCGCATGCGTAGAAGTAAGCTCGAGTGCTGTTGTTTTTACAATTGGATTTATTTACATTCTGACTGATAAGTGATTCCGACTACATAAAGTGAAGGTTAAATTTTGTGAAGTTCCGCAATGTTCAATTTGTTAATGTTTTGTAAGTTTCTAAATGTTTAATATCAATTGTGATGATTTTGCTGCATTATGAAGTAAAGTTTTTTTTAAGTATTTTTATTTGTATTTTAAAGTCTGTTTATTCGACTCTGCTGTTGGGATTGTATTTTGCTATTGTTGTCTTGTGTATTGTGTATTTTGTCGCCAAAACGACAAAATAATGCTCGTCGCAGAAATGCAGCCAGGGGATAACGAGAAGAAAGACAAAATGAAACAGCACAGCAAAATGAAGGAAATAGATTACATGTGTCACAGTCACGTGCTAATGGCTCATCAGAACAACACGAAGCACGGAATGAAGCAAGTCGAGTAAGAATTAGAGAATTAAGACAATCTTTGTCATATATTGATCGAAATTAACAACATGACAATAGTCAATTACGCATGCAAATAAATCGATTAAAGTAATTGGTAAAATTTGATCGTATTGCACTTCAGTATAATTTGGAAATTGAATATAGCTTACATCCAGTTGTAGTTGTTGAAAGTATGAATAAAGATTTCACAAATTGCAACGCATTAAAATTCAAGAATGAAGCACTTGGGATATGTTGTTTGAATGGAAAAGTTCAATTGCCACCATTGATGGCAACTCTTGAGCCATCCTTCTCATTGGTCACTGGTACTACAACACAATCGAAGCATTTTCTAAATAACATAAGAAATTATAATACATGCTTTCAAATGATTTCGTTTGGTGCTACGAATATAATAACTTCGAATTGTATGTTAAGATTCAAGAACAAATATACCATTCAGCAGGTTCCTTGTTACCATTTACGAATGCTGACCACAATTTTTTGCAAATATATTTCATTGAAAAATCAAGTGATCAAGTAATTGAACGTGGTGAAATTAATAAAGCCAATAAAAGAGAAATAGATGAATCGTTGCAACAATTATTTCTTGGGCACAACCAATTTAATAAATTGTTCAAAACGGCCATTGAACTAATGCCATTCGATGACTATAGAATTGTGATTCGAGCTGACAAAACATCTGTTGGAGAACACACAAGAAGATTTAAAGTTCCAATAATCGATGAACTGGCAATAGTAGGAGAACAATTTGAATCACGCGACATCGTACTTCATCATCAAAATAATCGTTTTGCAGATACTCACCGCTCCTACGACGTATTGCAGCAGAGGTTCTCAACCTGTGGTACGCGTACCCGTGGGGGGTGCGTGAAATCGAAGTTGCTAATGGCGGAAACAAGAAAAATATGAATTAAAAAATATACAGAATTTTCCACGAGTTAAAACTTGCTATTTATTAACTATATCACTTGAAAAGTTGATTATCATATAGTGTAATTTTTAGCCATCCTTATAAGTTAATGCGAAATTATTGCAATACCGATGTCAATTGTTTTAGCGTTGAACTAACACTATTGTAAACATGCAATAATATGTAAAATACAAAAAAAGTCCAGCAAATGTTATTAATTCTAGTCATCTGAATCTTAAGCAAACCTAAGCCCTTAACATCATTGATAAAAACTTCTTTGCATGGACGGATGGTTGGTAAGAGAGGAAGAGAATATGATAGTAGGGGTACACGAAAATATAAAGATTAATCAGAGGGTACCAGAGGGAATAAAGGTTGGGAACCTTTGCATTACAGTATCCAACATTGTCCAGGCATAAAGGGAAGCACAGGTACGAAATACTGTTTCAATCATTCTTTTTAGAAACATTGACCCACCCCGTCTTTGCAATGCTACCAGATTGGCAGTCAAAAGATTATTAAACAATGTCATCCAAACAAAAATTTTAATTGGCAAATTCAAAGGAGAGGATGTGGCAATTCCACGTATACCAATGATACCAACAGATATGCCATTCCAATTCAAACGATTACAATTTCCAATTAAACTGGCTTTTGTAATAACGATAAACAAATCACAAGCTCAATCATTGAAGGCATGTGGATTGAATTTGGAGAATCCATTTTCTCTCAAGGACAAATTATACGTTGCATGTTCCCGTGTAGGAAAAACCAAGTGATTTGTTTGTATATATATCAGTGGCGAATTCAGGAATTTGGTCGGGGGGGGGGGGCGGAGGGCTTGAAAAGTTTCCATGGTCGTGACACCTCAAAATTTTACTGCAGTGAACGAAGGTATGTTCTCAATCTTTTATCATAAATTCTCCATGTAATCGTTTGGGCACCATAATTTAATTCCTGCTAGGGATAACAATAGCCATCAAAGAAAGGGGTCTTGATTTATTTAAACAACTTTTAATCAAACACAAAAAGACACAACCTACAGGGAGAAACATTAAGGACAAAACACTTCAGGACATATAAAATATACAATCACTCGGGGGAGAACACCACGCTTCATCGTCGACTCCAGAGCATGGACTGGCCGTTTACTCCAACGGCCGCTAGGTGGCGAGCTCCGAAAACAGTTCTGTTACAGACTCCCCCTCTGGCTCGTACGACGTCTCGGCGAAGAGTCACACTATATTTCTTTGGTCTGCCCCGTCTCCGGAGAGGTGCTACAGTTCCACACTAGGGGCTCGAAACCGACTTGGCCGCGGATGCAATGGACGAATCCATTTTTTCCGCAGGTAAATAGGGTAGCGCGGAGAACAAGTTGGGTATTAATCGTCCACTCTTTCACGGCCGTGTCGAGATTCAGGGCGGGAAGTCAGATTGTGGATTTATCGCCCGAAAGCCGTGTTGTCTTTTTAACAAGCAAACTTGTTGCACTTATAAATATTTTAAACTATTTTTGCACCTGTTTGCTCATAGAATTTAGTCAACGCAGCTAAAAGAAATAACTAAAGACAAAACTAAATAGATAAGTTGATTATTAACTTATTATGAAAATAAGTTAATCAACTTATCTTCCAAAACTTAATAGATAGATGATTGAGTTATGAATATTTTCAAATCTTATTATGAAAATATTCTTCCAGTCTAATAGATATATCTTTATTTTTAGCATATCTCTTTATTTTTAACGCAATAACAAAATACACAATATAAGTTACACAATAAAAAAATTTTATGTTTAAGCTTAATAACTTAACTTTTTTCATTACTTTGAATTCTCGAGGGAAACAATATTTTTGTTTTGTCATTGCTTATTGACAATAAATCTTACAAATTTTGTTAAAACATTTTACTTTCAGTGAGTATAAGGAATGCTATCATGAAAACTTAATGAATTAGTCAATTCTGATAATTATGAGAACTTCAGTATTGTTTTTCTACTCATTTTGAAACAAAACAAATGTCTTAATATGACATTCTGCGTTTTATATTTTAAGTACCCAATCCTTTTTTAAAGAATTCACCATGAATATTAATTATTATTATTTTTAAAGTTTTATGCACATCCAGTAGCTCCCAAAATTGAGTATATACTAATATCTCTCTTCTCAAGTTCTAAATGAGTACCCAAATCTATTTCAAGCTTACTTATAGGAATAATTTAATACCAAATGAAAAATGTATTTGGCTTAAAACAGAAATAAGAAATTCATAAGATTTTTATTTCTTTAGTGTATTTTCATATGAAAGATAGAGATTTTTCAGGTAACAAAATACAAATCTTAAAAAATATGGTTTAATTAACACTGTTTGAAAATGAATCTGTATATTCTGTTGCTTTTGGAGGGTAGTTGTTGATTTTCCAAGTGAAAATGTAATTTTTCATCCAGTAAAATTTCAAAATAAGATCTATATTCTAAACAGGTATGGATATTAGAGAATTAGAGATTGAAACGGGCAAAGAATGCAAACCTCAGATTGAAATTAGGAAGGAATTTCACCATAGTCATAGATGGGTTTAAGATTACCCAGAAATAAAAAAAAAGTATGAATAAAGTAATTCCATTCCTAGAGGAGAAAGGAAAAGAATCCTCAGTTGTACGATAAGAAAAACATAATTTGAAAAGTAAAAAAAAAAATGTCCTTAAAGGGGAGTGATAAGAAAATTGCTTTACCTGCTTCTACAATAATA
>BGPR01003425.1:0-16218 GCA_013235015.1 Araneus ventricosus
ATAAAGATTTATCTTTCCAGCATTTGCTTTAAAGCCCAGTAAATCCTGGAAGTTATCTGTTTCCAACTTCATTTTGAAACAAGTAACTTTCACTTGCATCTCAAAGATCACTTCAGAAAAATCCCGAATCCGTCACTTGAAATATGCTATTGCTGTTACTTGTCTTTTGAAAACATGAAACTTTATTATTTGCTTATATTACAACTATATAGCTTATGTTAAAAATAGCTTAAAAGCGGCTTTTTTGTTTATTTACTGGTAGAGTTAATTGCTGATGTTTAATTGAAGTTAATTTACTAATGCATTTTATATATTTTCTACTGAAATGTAATCTAATTTCGAGTATGTTTTTCTGTCGCTTAAAAATTTATCTAGTATAAAAGTATTTTTTGATCCTTTTAATATGTTATTTATAATTTTGGAGGAAATTTTTAAAAATAATGTACTTTTTTTATTTTTCCTTATTGAATTACATTTCGCCTGTGCTCTCTGTAACCATCCTTGCGAAACATTTTTGATTCTTAAGCATGGCAAATGATAATTAACACTTTAATCCTGAGGCTACTTTTTCTTCCAGCCCCTTTAAAACCGGGCCTTTTTGGGAATATACGACATGAATTGGACTCTCCCATCCTGGGTGGTCATTTACCCCACTCCCTGTTATAACCTTCCCTTAAGGCGCACGGAAATGGGCTGCGGTTGGCAAGGATAATTGGACCCCCTACCGCGCTTATCTCCGAAAAAGAAGCCATCCGCCTCAGACCGGCTTTCGTAGCTGTTAAGGAGAAATTTTTAGACCGTCCGAGACCGCCTAGCTTGGTGTGAGAGGGTTAGTGTAATTATTAAAAATGACACAAAAATCCTATGAACTGTTGTTGTAAAAAAATTTCTTGCAAGAATCTAATAACTGTGCAGTACTTTATTAATATGAAAGTTTAATATTGAAGTAAGAAAAATTGCCTGTCAGCGAAGCTACTACATTTCTTGGAGTTATACACCGTAAGATCATATGTTTCGTCCAGATTTTCCTTATTCACAATCACAAGTGTATGCATCAATGGTATTTACAGGGTGACAATTATAGAGCTATATGAAATATAAAAAAAATTTTCAAAAACTACTGAGTTCACAATTTTTATTCAAATTTTAAAAGCAGCTGCAGATAGTCGGATTTAGTTTATGACATGTTCGATATGTTTGCCATCAATGGCTATGACGTGGCGCAGACGGAGAGCAAAATTCCGCAAAAATCGCTCTCTCGAACATTTTTATTATTATAACATTTGGACCGGTTTTCTTCAGCTTGTACTCGATCGCAAATTTCCTTTAGACGCAATAGGGCTGTTATTCTTCGAATAGTAGACCTTGACGATCGATATACGCTCAGAAACGCCGTATTTCGGCATTTTCACCGAAAAATGGACAACAACAACAATAAGAGTGCGCATGCTCAAAAAAAATCCCAACATGCCCCGCATTCAACCGCCAAGTTTGAACTGAATCTCGCCAACGCATTGGTTCAAAAGTTATCAAGGTTTTCTTCATATAGCTCAATAACTTTCACCCCGTATTAAGCTTAGTATATCTGTATTGCTGTAGAGGAATCCGCCCATCCAATTTACAGGGAGCCATCAAGGCTCCAAGTTCGGGGCTTACTGTGGTGTAACATGTAGAGGATTACTTTGATATCACAATCATACACATGAATGCTAATTTCACTTATAAATGAGTACAGAAAAACCCAAATAATTTACAAAATAACATAAGGTGTAATGCAATTACAATTACTCTACATCACAGATCGATTAAAAGATATTAGTTATGATTAAAATGTGATTACGATATATTATACTATTTAGCATTTAATAAGCCTTTGCTCCAAACTATGCACTAGAGGTTACTAATCGGGCCAAAAGGCATTTGATTTTTAATAGCATCTGTGAATGACATGAATATTCCAAATTAACTTTCGCAAGGTTGAAATAATAATTTTAATCTCTTCCATAAGGGTTGTACTGAATATATACCACATGAATTTTTTTCCTTTGCGTAGAATCTAACACAGCTTTTGTACAATTAAATCGATATTTTCTCGCCTATCACGTGCATATTGTTTAGCAACGGATTCGGAAACCCTCCGCGCTTTTGCGCATGCGCCGGGTAATTAATATACCCTGTATATTAATTAATAATATATATATATAAAAAATAATAATTATTTATAATTTTTCTTGCCAGATACTTTTACCAAACCAGAAAGATGACAATTTTTATAATTTTTTCCAGTTATAACGTTAACTTAAATTATTATGGGGGACATATTCAGGTATTAGTTCTGAATATTCAATAAATTCAAATGTAAAATATTTTGGAAGAGACAATTTAATCATAGAACAAAAAGTACGCTGGCGCATGAAATTAGATACAAAAGTTTTAAATACAATAATGAACAAAACTACAAAAATAAAACTGACTAGACCGTTACCAGTTCCTTAGACGGTTACTGAATGCTATTCTTTCCGCTTATTGTATAGCAACGGATTCGGAAACCATCCGCGCTTTTGCGCATGCGCCGGGCAGAGTTATTTCCATCAAAATAGGGGGAAAGTGAAGAATGGAAGGGTGATGTTTGCATTTTACTGAGCGTGATCTAATAAAGAACTCCGGAAATGCGCTCATATGACTCATTGCCTGACACCCCTTTGGAGTGTAAAATCGTCCAAAAGTGCTAGTCTCGGAATCCGTTGCTGAACAGTAACTAATATCTGCTGTCTATGATCGCACTGTAAATAGATTTACCCGCCTACCCTTTTGTATCCCTCACATATGATGGGTTTATTTATTCCTAATGAGGGTAGATACGAATGAGGAATACCACACGCGGTACAAAAGGAGGACATATATTATGTTTTAAATTACTTTAACCCCTTCTCGGTTGGAACTTATTCGAATTTCGGACTCAAAAAAGCATTTTCTTATTGTACAAAATACAAATTCATTACGTTTTCTATTCAAGGTGGGAAATTTCACCGCGAAAGCGTGAAGAAAGAAGGACTATTTGCGCCATCTCTTAGCAATATTTCACTTGACGTTTTTAATATGTCTCTTGGTGCTTTTAAATCGAAATATTTGCAACTTTTAAATACATGATGTGTTTTATTTTGCCTTTTTACAACTTTTTAGTTTTTTCTGCGTTTTGATTCCGTGT
This sequence comes from Araneus ventricosus, assembly GCA_013235015.1. NCBI lineage: Eukaryota > Metazoa > Arthropoda > Arachnida > Araneae > Araneidae > Araneus > Araneus ventricosus. Next base: position 3,209 of record BGPR01003425.1, read on the forward strand.
TCTTATGTAATCGACCATTTTTTTAATATTTTTTATAGGTTTTAATTTTTGTACTCTGTTTTTGGCGCCGTGTTGCAATTTATTTTTATCTTAAGTGTTGCAATTTATTTTTATCTCAAATGTGTTTTTAGAATCACAGTGTGTTTTAATGCTTTTGTGATTATGTGTTTGCATTTTCAATTATATATGCGTTTGCAAAATTTTTATGACTTTGTGTATTCTCTGTGTTTAACTTTTTATTTTCTAGCGCATTTTTTTATTTTATTTACACGTTGTGGCTTTTGTTCTTTGTGTGTTTTTTTGTCATAGCACTCTGTAAATGGAGTTTTCTCTGTAGTGTGCTTTTAATTGAATAAATAAATATTCAGAAATACAAAAAATAATCACAGAATATAACGAGACTTAAGTAGCGACGAATTCACTTTCAACAATGCAATTTTTCTCTTCATCGCATGTCATGCGACGCCACCCATATGGGCACAAAAGAGCCGAACGTATGACGTGCGACGCCGACCATAAAGGCACAAAAGACCCGAACGTATGACGTGCGACGCCGACCATAAAGGCACAAAGAAGTCGAACGTATGACGTGCGACGTCGACCATAGGGGCACAATAGAGCCGAACGTATGACGTGCGACACCAATCATACGGGCACAAAAGAGCCGAACGTATGACGTGCAACGCCGACCATAAAGGCACAAAGAAGTCGAACGCAGACCGTGCGTCTACCATAAAGACACAAAAGAGCCGAACGATATGACGCGACGTCGACCATGAGGGGCACAATAGAGCGAACGTATGACGCGACACCAATCGGGCACAAAAGAGCCGAACGTATGACGTGCGACACCGACCATAAAGGCACAAAGAAGTCGAACTCATGACGTGCGTCGCCTACCATAAAGACACAAAAGAGCCGAACGTATGACGTGCGACGCCATCGGGCACAAAGAGCTGAACGTAAGACTGCGACGCCGACCAGATTTGCACAAAAGAGCCGAACGATGACGTGCGACGCCGACCATATAAGCCAAAGAGCCGAGACTATGACGTGACGCCGACCATACGACAAAAAGAGCCGAACGTATGACGTGCGACGCCGACCATAAAGGCACAAAGAAGTCAGACATTATGACGTGCGACGCCGACCATATTTGCACAAAAGAGCCGAACATACGACGCCGACCATACGGGCACAAAAGAGCCGAACGTATGACGTGCAACGTGGAACAAGAAGGGGTTAAAAGAAGAAAAAGTATTTTACTATATCTCTTTCAAAATCATCTTATTAAAGGGACATTTAAAATCCCATCCACTTGTATTTTACAGGCTTTTATAGACTTTTATTAATTTACTAGCCGCCTACAGCGACCAGCTGGTTCGCCAGTCTTTTATTAATAGAAATAAGGCAATTAAGGCTGACATTTTCAACATTTCAATTTTTGCAAGCTGAAAGCAATAATTGCAATAAAGACAAATAAATGAATCTAAAAACACAAACAGTGAACAGGTTAGTTAGTATAACTGAATTTTAATTCTTTATACACAAAACGAAAATGTACAGGATGTTTTTGCATATAATGAACTTTGAGTCCTTATATTTAAGTGTTAAAAAATGATAAATGAAAAGATTCTTTAAAAAATGGAAAAGATAATAAGTAATGAAAAATTTGAAGTACAATAATTAAATTCATCAGCTAAAAATAATTTACATATTAAAACTAATTAAAACTCAAAATAACTAAATAAATTTTTTTCTGTGAAAAAAAGAGAGAATGGACTACATTTTGCTAAGCGCAAAACTAAATTAATGATAACCACTTGAATTAATTTTAGTGACTATAAAAACATCCATTTATAAATTTTAAAAATTATTGAATTGAAGTGCATGAAAAAAATATCAAATCTTGAATAATTATTCTGTGCATAACAAAACAACAAACTATTCTACAGTTATCAATTACGCTTAATTAATCGCCGATAGAAACATTGTGGAAAAATTTTGTAAAATTTGAGAAAAATTTAGATGAGGAGAGAATTTTAAATCTTAAAAAAAAAATGTTTAAAAATTACTGAGAAATTAGTATTAAATAAAATAAGGAAAAGCTAAATGAGAGTATTGGAAGAATTAAAATCTAATATTTCCTTTTAGGTATGCAAAAAAAGAGGCGAAAAGATGAAGCATTTGTTGACACTCACGAAGGCAAAATCCACGCGCGGATCGAACTCGAGGTGGAATGATGGAAGAAAGATATGCTACCGCTACGCTACGGAGTCCGTGGGAGGGAATGTTTGAAGCAGTTGTAATGGAGTGCAGGCAAATAAAAAAAAAATAAAAAAATTGGGGAGCGGGGTAAAAAGAATGCTGAAAAGATGGGAATTATTTATATAAAATTTATCTGGAGCGCTTACAATTTACATGAAGTGATTTTTACTATTAGGGAGATTTTCAAAGAATTTTTTTGGCTAATTTTAGATTTAGAATAAACTCTTTAAAGCTAGGAGCTTAAGCGCATTTCTCAGATCAGTGTTAAAAATGTGGAACGCTTCACCATTTTGCGTGGCATCCTTGGAAAGGGGCCATGCTAATCTTCTTTGTATCGTTCCATTTTTAGAATATGAACTGCCGAAGCGATTACAATAATAATAATTTTGTTTTGAAGATACTCGCTGCCATTACAGCCGCTACGCCCCGCCTACCCTACGTCAATTTCTACTCTCGCAACCAGCGACGTTAATGTTCCGACGACTTTAAAAATTTATAAAAAAATATATAAAATTTTCTACAATAATAAAACTGGTATCATTGGAAAGCTAATTTTTTGCTCTTTAAAATGACATGAAAAATTTCTTTGTCAATCAATTCATTCAGAAGTTATTGGCAAAAAACGACCAAATTCGGTTTAATTTTTAAATAATTTAAATTTGAATTAAAATTTTAAAAAAACGGCTCCGAGGTGCACATCTTCAGCATTCAAAGTATATCTGTGACAAATTTGGTAGCTCTATGTTCTACGGTCTTTTCTGTACACCGCCAACAGACACACAGACAGACAGACATTCATCTTTATTAGTATTAGAGATTAGAGATAATACGCTTCCACCGTCCAAAAATTTGAAATACTTTATTATTCAATGAAACCAAAATATGAAACATCAAATGACACCATTTAGCAGTAATAGTTTATTTTTTATAGCAGTTGCTCTGTAGGGATGATTTCACATAACCTGATTAACAATCAACAGCAACAAATGTTTTCTTTTCACCTTATTATAATGTGTTTACAGTTGAGATTTTGTGGCTACAGTGATCCTACAGCTTTAAATTTCCTTCTTGTATTTTGCTTAATTTTAACGTAGGACTACGTTCCTCCCATTGGGGTCTCAGGAAGGAATTTGATTCACACGCCAAAACGCCACGAAAAACGTTGTATGGGAGATCCTCTATATCTGGGTAACTACATATGTTAAAAATATAACCAATGGCTTATTTTAGAGATAAAGGGTAACAACAGAAGTTACAACAAACATTTGAAAATCGGAATTGTAGTTCAGCGACTACTGAGTCGTAAAGATGGGCAAAAATACACATGAATTGGTGACGCGATCCTCTATATCTCGGTAACTACATATGTTAAAAACCTAACTAATGTCTTAATTTAGAGATAAAGGGTAACAACAGAATTTAGAAAAAAATTTGAAAATCGGAAAAGAGTTAAAAACGAGAGTTTAAACGAGTAAAGTAGTCCTACGCCTTTAACATCAGCGGCTGTTTGAGAAAGACAGCCTCCCGTCATTTGTTTGTATTTTACTACTAAGTTTATGTTCATTGTACCTGCTTTTAGCATAACATAACATAACATTTGAATTAATAATCTTCCTGGCTTCGAAGATATAAATATATCAATCTAAGGGCTTTGGAATAATATCTTATTTATATATTTAATGTGTCGCAGAGAAAAGAAAAATCATTAAAATGCATATACGACGACAGTAAGTGCTAATATTTCATGATACTGATCATTCCTCAAATTGAATTTATTTTAACTTTAAATAAAATTTATAAAATTATTGAAAGAAAACGCTTCTCTAATGCAAGCAAGGACTATAAAACATTGGATCAAAGAAACACGTGGACAACATTAATCGACCTATCCACTTCTAAGATCTTTGTAGGAAATTCGAAGAATTGCTCTCTTATTTGGCTTCTGTGAAGATATATGCAGTTTCTGAAGTATCAATAACGAATTATAAATAGGATACTTCAAATTTTGGCAAAATAGAATTTCTCAGAATTTAAATAAATAAAAAACTTTTTTAAGATATAAGCTTCTATTCATGCGAAAAAATGAACGCAAAAGTTGAAAATAAATTTTCTGAATACAATAAAATGCATGGTTCAAATAAAAGCGTGGACGCCTTGTGTATGCACTTAATATTTTGTGTATATTTCCTTAAACAAATGGAATATGCCTAGAAGGTAAAGGCGCCCACGCTTTTATTCGAACCATGCATTTGATTGCAATCAGAAAAATTATTTTCCACTTTTGCGTTCATTTTTTCGCATGAATAAAGACTTATACCTTAATTTTTTTTAATTTATTTTATTTTCTACTTTTTAGTGACGGCTGACACGAATACACATGACATGTTAGGTGTAGTAAACCAAATTCAATTATTGAATTTTCCAATATAAAACACATATTAAATTATTATATACATATGTACAATTACATTTTTAAAATGATTTAATGACATTAACTTTCTGCAATATAAATTCGTAATATATTACGTGATAACTTACAATTATTATCAACAATGTAATAGAAAAAAAGAGAATCGATCTACACTACTTTCTCTTTTTGCTTTGAGTGCGAAACGTTTGGCGCACACGAAGTAAAAAAAATCTGGTTATTGGGGAATTCTAATAGAAAATAAACCCAAGACGCGTAGAAACACGAGCTATTACGTCATTCAACGGTGCAGCACAGGAAGTATAGCGTATTCTCTGTTAGCTTCGTGGTGTTGTTACGCGTAACGTGAGGTTGCCACCTTCCAAACTTTATCGCCCAAATATAGGGCTAAAATTTCAATATCATTTTGTTAGGTTTAAAATAGTAATAGTTTGCAATTTTTTTTGCATAATATTGTATTGTCACCAGAAACCCACCACTGTGTTAAATTTCAAAGCTGTAGCTCGATTGAAAGTGGGTAAGAAATCGATCTCAAGATTTCAGGACACGACAGTCAAGTTGAATAAAAGCTTACAAAAAATAGAAGCAAATACATCTAAAATCTTCAATAAAAGTCTTTTGTTGTTGTACTTTCTTGCACTTCCATTTTAAATGTAGATTTGTTTGATAAAAAAATTGTCGTTGTTGAAACAAAAAATGTTGATCCGCAATGAAACTGAAAAAGTAAAATGCAATAAGACGTTTCCAAAAGATGCATTTTTAAGAAGGAAAAAATCAAATATTGCTTAAAATATTTCGTTTAAAAAGAGAAAATGAGGCATTGAATGATTTAAAAAATGTCACATAATTTGATTTTCCTTTTTTTCATATAAAAATTGTTTAAATGTTACTAAGAAATTTGTAATATTATATATTTCATAAAGTAATATTTTTTGCTTCGATCACCGTTAATAGTATGCATGAACTCCTTAGTAGATAATTTATACCGGAATTTAAAATGTATGGTTATTTCTTAAAGCTTAATTTTCATTTTATAAAAACTAAATGTCGTATTTCTAATTTTATATACTTCTTTAATTTAATTAAATTCTTTAATTAATAAAACTTGGGTTGTTTCTCAGTGGTTTTAGATTGATACTAGAAATTGAATTTTTAATGCAACCTGTTTCAAGGTGTAAACAAGTATTATCTAAGCTCTCCGTTTATGTATACCTACAATGTAAAGAGAATCCATTTCTTGGTGCTCGATTTGTGTGTAATGATCCAATGGTAGTAGAAAACAAAATTTTCAGAATTTCCGCATCTAAAATTGGATTTCGGAAGCTCAGGGGAGCGATCGATTTACCATTACTTATTTTGTATATTTCCAAATTGTAGGGTGAAAACTATGGATACCAATCTCTTTCACAGAACAAATATTTCAAACACATCGTAATAGCTTTTTCCTTCAATTTCATTTCACAACAAATCTGAAACTATCACGACAAATATCCCTTGGATTTGTTATGCACATCTCAGAACGCTCCAGAAAATCCTTTAAGATTTTTTTATTTCTTTCTTTAAGAGAATACATTATTAATTCAAGAATAGTGTAAAATGTCTACGCTTTAATGTTATTATACATACAGCTACCTACTAAATTGACTACTGGTCCGCAGGTAAGCTCTGAATATTTTGTTATTATTTTGTAACTAACATATTCTTACCTTCCATCACTTTATAGAGGGTACTAACTGTTATGTGCTACTTTTGTCTAGAAAATTACAATACCCAAAATTCTTTTACCGTCTGAAAAGATTTTTAATTAAAATGAGAATATCAATTGAACCAGACGATTTTAAAAACTGCCGATAGCTAATTTTCTCCATAAGTTATCAATATTTGTTGAATAGATACTTCAATTTTTGTTGATAAATCTTGCAGTATAAGAAATATTTTACCGGATGTTTTGGGACAATTAATTACATAGTAAATTTTCAATTTAGAAAAGGCGTTGAAATAAATATGAATAAAAAATAATAAAATTAGTCTTCATACAGAATTCTTCTATTATGATCTAGTAACAGTTCTTATGTATTCTTGTTTTTCATCAATAAAAAATGTGTTACAAATTGTAAATTTTATACACAATTTAATTTTTGAAAAATTATTAAAATGAGGGCAACGAATTTAACGGAAATGAAACTTGTGTCATGAAAATCTAATTTTTTTAAACTTTTAAGTTGTGTAAAAATAGTTTTTGTGATATAAAACATATTTCGAAAAATATCACGGAAAGTACCAAAATCTCACTTAATTTCCAAGAAAATGAAATATTAATAAGATTTGGGGCTTTTAAAAGCTCTTCTTATATAAAATATATTTATAAAAATAAGCGAAAATTTCAGAAATAAAGATGAATCAATTCAAAGTCTAACCGTTGCCTAGCAACCGGAGGGAGTAGCTATAAATTTGCGTTATTTCAAAATCGTCTGCAGGTAATTAACAATTTGTTGAATTTTGAAAAATGAATAAAAATTGAAGGAAAAATTTCACAGATATAAAATTGGTATCATTAAAAAGGGAAAATGTTGAACTTTAATATGGTATAAAAATATTTTTTGTGGAACAAATTGCGCCGAAGTTATTGCGGTTTCGGTTAATTTCTAATTAACTGACTGTTTGATGAACTTTCGGGCTTCGCAAAGTTGACAATATTCTTCGTCTTGTCTTGCAAAGTTTGGTTGAAATCCGTCCAATAGTTTAGGAGATGTGGAACGTGCCCACATACATACATACCCACAATCACTGTTGTTTATATTAAGATATAACACTTACTGTACATATTGTAATAATTTTTTTTACATAATGAGCATGGTATAAATATAAAAATCAGCTGAATAGTTGTCCATTTATTATCATTGAGCGCTAAATAACATTTAATTGGTAAACAATCTGCAGCCTGACTTTACTGCAGGCTCAAAAGACTCGTTATCTGAGTTCATCCAAAAAACACAGTTTAAATTTTAGCTAGACGAAACCGTTTGGTATGCTGGCCTGTTGAAACATGCAACCTACTTAATCAAAAATTATCACCAGTAATATATAACGGAACGTTAATAAATAATAATTATTTAAAATAAATTAAAATGTTAATCATAATATTTTAAGAACAGAATATATAGATAAGAAGCGTTTATTTGTAAAGAACTCGCCCGCTGAACATTAAGGATATGATTCTTATTTTTTAAAATCACGTTGAAATGATTTCCACACATGATTCGTTTTTAGTTTATTATTTTTTAAAGATCTGGACACTGCCTAAGTTTTTCCTCGGTTCCAAATGACCTCATAAAAAGGAAACCGAAAGCAAACAACCAAGATATGATTAATGCCAAGGAATTAATTCCTAAAGAATAAGAATTAAAAAAATTTCAATTTAAAATGACTTACATAACTGCTTTTTCATGCGGCTGAAAAAGGCTGTGTTTCTCCGATTATATGTATTGTTGTAAAGATGTAATGTCGCTTTCCTGCCCAGCTAGTCTTATAGTTGGGGAGGGAGTTTTACAGAGGTAAGTATGGAGTGACGGGCATCGGTCTTTGCGGACCCCTGACCTTGGCGACCATTTTGGTGAATTGGCGACAAATTTGGCGACCTTCTCTACAAATAGATGATTCCAGAAAATGCGACCCTTTTCTCGATATCTCTATTAGGAAAGGGAATACGCTTGAATATACAAGAAAACTCCATGTGACGTCACGGCCTATCGGAGAGAGTATATACGCACCATGTTTGAATCAGAGGGAGTGTTGATCCATTGGGAACGACTTTAGAGTTTCTTCCGCAGTGCGAGCTAGGAAGCTGGTGAGCTGAGCGCTATTGAAAGTGCAGTTATTGTCGTTACTAGTTATTTTCTGACTGTTTGTGTAGCTAAATATCGAAGTGCTGAACTGCTATTACCTGTGAATTGTTGTCTTTTTACATTGGCAATCTGTGCAATATCTATTGTTTCCGGTTATCTGTGCTACGTGTTTACCCTGCACATTTGTGAATAAACCTTTATTCTCCATTATCCTGCGTGTTGGACTGTTCACTAGGGTTTTTTTTTTGCTTTTGCTTTTCAATAAAGTTTCACACATACTCATCCAACCGACAGGGTGCCGTTTAGGCGCCGAGTTCGGGGGTATGCTGTGGTGTTATGTTCACTAGGGTGGGTCGAAAAAAAAAGATTTTTTTTCCGGAACGCTTTAGTGAGGAAAAGTTGCCTATTGTAATAAGATAGAAAACAGCAAAGAAAATTAAAATTGGTTAACGTCTTCCGTTCGCGCATCGTACTTAAAATTAATGAAAAATTGCAAAAATCACGCATTTTTTGTAAATTTTTTAAGTTAGTTAAAACTTTTAAAATAAACACGCTTTAGTTTTTTATGCTTGTTTTATGGTTCAAATAACCTAAATAAATTAAATTCTGATCAATAATCTTATTTTTTCCGTTCGCGCAACGTCTTAGAAAGAACAGAAATATACAAATTTTTCCCAATTTTCACTGTGCAACTCTTCGCTCGTTTTGCTAGAAAAAAAGGACCCAGAACTCACCACGTAGAGGTGGTTGTACGTGGAGTTCCACCCACATCCTACCCAACTAACCATCCAATTGTTGGGTATGGTATTTACATTATATTTATAACTACTTACAAAGATTTTCCATGGAGTAGGCTTCTTTGGCTTACTGTGTTTTTTCTTTTTTTCTTTTTTATATCTACTACACATTTAAAGTCTGATTTTTTGAAGAAATTAGGCATAACAGATCTAAACTTCATTGTTGCTCGGATATAGCCATCTCTAGCTTCATGTCCACATACTTTATTCGAGGCCTCTGTCACAAGATTGGCGCACCTCTCCACAGCCTGGGTGTGACAGGAAAACTTTTGCATTTCTCTGATGGGCGTAGTGTCAGAATTGATGAGTGATTTAATATCATCTTCACTTAGGTCCCGCAGCATTGGCGGAGGATATACCACACAAGAATTCCAATTAATAATTTCAATGTAATCGGAAGCTTGAATGTTTATCTTCGGTGGCACGAAATTTCTAACAGTCTTCTTCTTTGGGACGATTTGTCTTGCTTTTAAGATCCTTCTGTAACCGACCTCTCTAATATGTTCTCTTTCATCGACAAGCATTGCCAACAGAACTTTCTCTGGGTGCTCAAAGAACGCATTTAGTTGCATTACTGGATCGACAACTTGAAGTAATTCGTCGGATAAATACCGTGATGTTTGGATTGCTTGAAAGACATGTTTTGGTCCGTCAGTAAAATACTTGCTCTTTTTTATTTCAAACCACACAAGCATGTATGATTTTAAGATGAAACCAAATATTTCTTTTAAGTTTCCGGATGGATATGATGGACTTGTATACAACCTAAGGACTCAGTTGGCCACAGTTAGCCATCTGGAATGGAGCAAAGGACCAGGGTCCCGATTTGCCAAGTCTTCTGGACAATGTCCTAAGGTGATTGCATTTGAAATGTCCAAAAAATACTGTTTGTCTTTGCTCAACAGATTCCTGTCTGTATCAGGAATCGAACAATCTATGGGTTCATAATCGACCACAGGGAGTTTTTCATAGCAAGTGAGCTGCTGCCCGATTGGCCCACTAAAACATTTAGGCCTTGCAGTTTGACCGGCAATATGTTGGAAAATGTGGCGAAAAGGAAGCTCATTAAAATGCAGGAGGCATATGCTCCACTGTAGCGGGCGTCCTACATGATTTTCTATTCGGTTTATGGCACTGTTCTTCCATCCAGCGTTGGTTAGAGTGCCATCACACCCTACTACTTCTAGATTTCTCATTCATCATTAGCTAATGTTGTTAGAATAAACATAACACAAAACAATGCACAGTATTGCACAATGCACATCACACACAGCACCAAAGTGTGTAACTCTTGTAACAGACAAAGAAAAGACTGAAGTGAAGGGCGTGGTGGCGACTGGCGAGTAGAAGTCAGAGTTGGTGGCGGGGAGGGGTGCGGCAGCGTAGGTAGGGAGGGACCACGCGACGGTTCAAACCAGTTCAATCTAATTCAAGTGAGTTCTGATTCATTTTGTTCTAGCAAAACCAACGAAGAGTTGCACGGTGAAAATTGCGAAAAATTGGTATATTTCTGTTTTTTCTAAGACGTTGCGCGAACGGAAAAGATTAGATTATTGATCAGAATTTAATTTATTTAGGTTATTTAAACCATAAAACAGGCATAAAAAACTAAAGCGTGTTTATTTTAAAAGTTTTAATTAACTTAAAAAATTTACAAAAAGGCGCGATTTTTTGCAATTTTTCATTAACTTTAAGTACAATGCGCGAACGGAAGATGTTAACCGATTTTAATTTTTTTATGCCGTTTTTCTTCTTATTATGATAGGAAACTTTTCCGCACTAAAGCGTTCCGGGAAAAAAAATTCATTTTTATCGACCCACCCTTCTGTTTACACCATACGCCCACAGAAAGCCTTTTGTAACAGTATTCTCATCATCTTAAGTGGTGGCATCTTGATGCCAATAAAAACCAAGATATAGCTGTTTTCGTAAGAAAAAATACATAAATATTCAAATACTTCATCTTTTCCCCAAAAAAAATTTTCTGCATTGTAAAAAGTCGGTTGTGCAAGTTGTTGTCTTTGTTCGGTTTTGCAAATCAATTACATTAATGGACCTGGGCTTCATAAAATGGTCGTAGATTCCCGATTCCAAAGCTGAGTCGTTTTCTCTAATCAAGGAAAGATTGTCAAAGTATAAATAAAAAAAAGTGGTAAATGTGGAGTTTACGGTACCCACCTGCTTCACGCCAATTTTTCTTGGCGCAATTTCATGTGCCGTCGCCAAATACTGTTTTGGATGTGTAGTGCGCTTTTTATTGCTTTCTTGCGCATGCGTCACCTGAAAAGGAGAGATTGGGAAGGCAATGCCTGCGGCCTTTCAAATGTGTACCGGGCACATTTTTTTAACTTAAAAAAAATCAGCGGCTTCGCTTTCAGCATAGCAGGACATTATTAGCTTCGCTTTTTCATTGAATGTTAGGATTCTAGGTTTTTAAAAAAATTCTGAAAACGAGAATTTCTGCACGCAATGCGTGCTTCATTTCAAGCGTGTCCCGGGCAAATTTTTTTAAGTTGAAAAAACATCTGCGGCTTCGCTTTCAGCATAGCAGAATACTATTAGCTTCGCTTATTCATTGAGAGCCGAGACACACAGAATAAATTACACAGTACTGATCCGATATTCAAACTGAAGAATTCCAAACGAAGTTTTATTCAAATTCTGATGAATCGACAAGTCACATCGTAGAGATGAACAAAACAGTATAATCGAAACGAGGCGCAATATCACGTGATGTGCAAAACACCGATGAATAGATTACCTTCCGAGCATGCGCGCATGTCACTCGTTAACAATATTATTTTTTTCAACCAAAACAAATGTTCTCTCATTTCCGTTCTTGGCGGCAAAGAGTTGGCGATCCTAAGAGGAAAGAAATAAGTGGGTACCGTAAACTCCAGATTAACCCACATAGTATATACCCATTTCTTTTGAATTTACTCATAAACAGAAATTTGGAATGCAAAAACCTGTATTTAGTCTTTAAAAAATATATTGATTTTTATGTATCTTAGTGATTTCAAAATTTTAGAAGTGAAAAGTTTTCGAAAGAGACTTAAAATTAGATATTTTTTTTAAAAAAATCATAAAACTTTAAAATGTTCACTGAAAAAATATATAAATTTGGTTTCCTAATTTAAGCACATATTTATTCAATTTCCCCTATGTTCAAGTTCTTGGAACTTAGAATTAGAAACCTCATCATCTTAAAAAGGAATCACAGAATAAACTTTATTGAGGTAAAAAAAAGTGTAAATGGAAGCTTTGGCTTAATGATGTCTTTGAAAACGTTTTCAGTGAAACTGAATGCTTCATTTCTTAAAAAAACCGAACAAATTGTAAATTGGTACTTCAGTAAATGATGACCTACAAACCTATGTATGCTGTTTTCGAAGACTTCTAAAGGATTTGCGGATCTGAAAGCATTAGTTTTGGCACTTCGTAAGTAATTTTCTGACTCTATTGATACTTTTATAATAAATCTTAATTTACGATCGTTAATGTGTAAGTTCACCGAAATAATAGACCATTAATAACCAAATACATAATAGAATGGAAGCGACTCATTTCCAATTCACCTGTTTGTAAATAAATTAGTCATTGTCATCATTAGTATATTGTCATTCATAAATATAGAATCTGTTGTTGAATACTAAATTGTTGTATTTCACA
>BGPR01003425.1:16228-39851 GCA_013235015.1 Araneus ventricosus
ATTCTCAGTCTTGAAAAGTTCTCGCCATTATTTCGGCCGATTTTATGCTTCTTGTATTGTATTCTGTTTCCGATAATGTTAATCCCTCAATTCAATTAAAACTTTCGTCTAAAATTTTCTCTGAAGTTAATTGCTTTTCCCTTCAATGCAAAGAAGAGGAAAGTCACCTAAGAAAATATTAAAGTTGTTATTATATAGTTGCTCTTCCAGGAGAGAATGCATGTGCTTTTAATAAGGTAAATACAATTATACGGTGTTGGGTGTTTCTTATCTCCAAGCTTTGTATAAAAAATAAGTTTTGTATAAAATAAAAGATCTCCTTCTGTAAAGAAATAAGAAACCCATTTCAAAACTTTTATTAAATTTCAGGTTCAAACTTATTTTTTACTAGTGAAGTTGGAAAACAGATCCAGTTACTAGAATTCTTAGGCACTGATACATGTTTTTGAAGAAACTATGAAGTAAATAAAATATGAAGTAAAGCTAGGATATGAAGTAAATAAAATGCATCTAAATCCTACTAGCTTATATATAATGGAGATGAATAATATACGTGATCACTGCACTGAAATTCCATTACTGAGTAAAATGGGTTGTTCTTATTCTCTGTACGTTATAAGTTACTATGAAGAATTATTATTCTGCTGTTTTTTGAATTTAATCTAGCTTGTACTCTATTAAAAATTCCTACTATGAACTATTTATTAATGAGTAATAAACATTCATTCAAGAACAATTCTTAAAGCCGAGCAAAGATTCAAAAACTGGACTAGACACATATAATCCCTAAATTTTGTTCTTGAGGGCGAAACAAATTGAAATTAGATTTCTTAGATCTCGATTTCAGTGCATTGATTCGCTCAACTGCACTTATAAAGACGAAATAACAATTTCACATGCATTTTTCTCTATATATTTCCACTAGAAAATCAATCTTTGTGTTTTTATATTTTTATTTTAGCATAAGAATGTAGTATGAAATAATGAAAACAATATTCAAAAAATTAAATAATATCAATATTGCTAGAAATTTTTTAAAAAAATGCAACACAGAGTATAAATAAGAAATGATTATTATGCATATTGTTTAAATTTTTACTTTTCTATATACTTAAAATTTGAAGTTGCAATTGTTATTTGCTCCGGAATGTTGCCTCACTAATGGCATTTGGCGTTTTGGCGACGTCGCTAAATAAATAATGTCAAACATTTGTTTGTTTCATCAGATAAGTAGTGGAAAGTACGGATGCTTGTCTATCGAAGTCTAGCTATAAAGTAACTTTCCGTGTTTGGAGGCATCTGCGGCAAAAACTAATGAACGGAATGAAATCAAATTTCATATACAGATTGTGGAAGACATGGTGAGAAAATTAGTACCAGAAGTCGCCGATAGGGTAGATTTGGGCGCTACTGTCACGTACGCACTATGAAATTTGCACATTCGAGGTAACTTATGAAACTTTTCTTGAAAGAAGAACATACAGGGTGTTTCGAAACTCATGGGCAAAAATTTGAGGGGTGATAGTAAACATCTAAACAAGCAATTTTCACCACACAATGCATGGGCGGAGAGCAAGCGGTGAATCGCTAGACGGCGCGGTAATGGAAAGCATAAAGCGCGAGTTTTCTTACACATCATCATTTCTACCGTGGATTTCAGAAGGCATGTCGTACAGTAATCAGAAAAAAGTGGACATTAATTTTATGTATGGTCTTGCGAATGGGAATGATTTGGAAGCCGAAAGACTGTAGAGGCAGAGTCTCCCGAGAAGACACGTGACAGACCGAAAAATGTTCGAGCGATTGCATCGGTGCCTGTGTGAAACGGGATCATTTGTCACCTGCACGCATGATATAGGGCACAGCAGGAGTGTGCGGACGCCACAACTTGTAGAGGACATTCTACAAGGAGTGGGAGATCGTCCGGATATTAGCACGCGAGAGGTTTCTCGTACCGTAAATGTGCCCCACTCGATTGTTTGGCGAGTACTACGGGACGAAGGATTACACCCCTACCATGTACAGAAAGTGCAAGCCTTGATACCTGCAGATTATGCACCACGTGTCGAGTTTGCACGTTGGTTTTTGCAACAGCTAGAGGTGCAGCCTGATTTTAGTGCACGTGTGTTATTCACGGATGAAAGCACCTTTACTCGTGAAGGCATTTCTAATACGCACAACCTTCATGTCTTCTTTTGAGCAGTTTCTGTAATTTTGCCACACATGCTATTAATAAAATTATTTAGTACCTCCTCTATCCGTTTGGCGTTTCATTCTTTCATGTGACAGTAACGGAGACCTCCTAGCGATTCACCGCTTGCTCTCCGCCCATGCATTGTATGGTGAAAATTGCTTGTTTAGATGTTTAATATCACCCTTTAAATTTTTCCTCATGAGTTTCGAAACACCCTGTATTCCTTGAAATAGAAAATACTCTTCGAAAGAGAACATGTTCCTCGAAAGAGAACATATTCCTCGAAAGAGAACGTATTCCTCAAAAGAGAACATAGAAGGCTGTTACAAACAACCTATGTGACAGTTTACGCTCAGCAGTAGAGAACGTCATACACCGGATGTAATATCTTGTACACAGGGAAGGTCAGCACATTGAAAATAATGCATGGTCCTGGGGATCATAATGGTGAATAATAAAACATTATTTTCTATGAGTTTCATATTGTTACCATTTATTTCTGCTTGGCTTTTTTTTATTATTCGAACATTAATTAAACTTTACATAATCCATTTGCTTGCATTCATTGTAATTATCGAACTTTTTTTTCATTTCTAACAGATCCAAAATCACGCATGCACAATAAAATTTGTATAATCTACCTCGATTGTGCAAATTTCATAGTGCGTATGTGACAGTAGCGCCAAAATCTGCTCTATCGGCGACTTTTGGTACTTTTTTGGGGAAATCATCTCCCCCATGTCTTCCACAGTCTGTATACGAAATTTGGTTTTATTCCGCTCATTAGTTATAGCTGTAGATGCTCACAAACAGGGAAAGATATTTTATGGTCAAACTGTAATCGGTTTTAAAAAATTACCTAAAGAAGATTTCCACAAAATAAAGACGCTCATGCTTCAGTCATTCAGCATCGACACGGCGCCTACGTTCTTATAGTTACTAGCGATCATATACTATTTTAACAAATGTTCAATTTTTATGTAGGTAAATTTAAGTGCAAAATTTATTTCAAAGTTCATATGGACAATCTTTCCAAAATGTCTGTAAGAGGATACCTACATTCTTTAGTAAACCACACTTCATTTGAAGAAAGATATAAATACAAAATAAGGGAATATTTAATTGTGAAAGAGTTAAAAAATACAGAAATAATAACAAACAACTAGTAGGAATAAGAATCTGGTGGATGACGTCATCAGAGGCCTTCATCCATGCAGATTCAAAATCACAATAGTTTTTTTTGTACAGGAAAAAAGACTTTGAGGTCTAAATTTAATTTGAATTTTCCTCTAAGGCCTGAACTCATTCCGGAATAAATTGGAAAGAAAAAGATTTATCCACAAAGAAGAAATTCAAAACAGCCTTTTAAACACAGTCTGAAAAGAAGGGTTTAAAATGTCTTAGCTCTGAAGTAGTGGAATGGAAAAAGAAAGAGCGACATTCAAAAGTCAACTTTGTTTATAGGTGTGCGCACCTATCTCCATCTAGTGAGGGATACACTAACTAAAAATTTAACGATTTTTTGTTGATTTTTTCATAGATATTTTTTGTAGTTTTTATTTTGTTTTGCAGTATTTTAAAAAAAAATTATTGTTTTTATGCATTTTATAATTGTTATGTTCATTTTTTATTTTAATAAATTCAGAGCAATTTGCAAGGGAGCCTTTACAAAAATGTCAGAAGGTGTGGTATGAGTACTAAAGTTACTTCCAGTGCAATGGAGAAATTGAGTAGTTATTTTTCAGATATTCAATCCATTTAAAGAAAGTATCTTTCATCAAATAAAGACCAGAAAATGCACAACTTAAGACTGAAATTTAATATTTGAAGCCTGTGATTCACTCTCCTTTTGTTTAGATCTGATTTGACAATTTAATAAATTAAATATTCATATTATAAATTTTAACAATAATAAAATATTCTCTCTCAAAGCCTGTACGGCTTCTTTTCGCATTCCTGAGAACTGCATGATTGACATCTCTAATCATATGTTTTCTGCAATTTCTTTTTATCAGTCTTACTTCAAAAGCCATCATAAAGGTGACAACGAATATGTTTGATGAAAGCGAAGAAAAGAAGACAAGAAAAGTTTTCATATGACGTTTTATATTGATCAGAAAAGCATTGATTCCGCCATGTTTAGCTGTCTTAAAATCTACCCTCAATTGCTGAACACTGGACAATTTTCAAACACCAAATTAAATCTCATCTCTTCGCGTTCATACTAGATACTAAAATCTTATCTTTATTTTTCGAAATTTTGAGCAAACATGCATTCCTTTCAGATTATTGAAGGGATAGGTTTTTGAGATGAAACAGGCAAAAAGAAATTACTGTCTCAAGAGAAAAATGATGTATTAGCCTTGTGGTATATCTTGGATAGCAACAACAAAATAGCTCTGCACTGTAAATAACCCTTTTAGCGTTAATGAGCTCAACTTTTTATCTGAAACCCTCTATCCGTATACTGTCAAAAAAGAGCGATTTCATCGAAAATGGAAGAAGAATGGCATTTGCATCCCTGGATGAAGATATTGGGTACCCCATAAATAACAGGATAGGAAATGGATGGAAATAGAGTCGTCAGAAAAGAGCTACACTTGGTAGCTTTCATCATGGTTATAACCTCTACGGAAAAATTTATAAAGATCCGATTCGACTTTATAATAAGAAATCTGATTATCCGTGAAATCTTGAAAATGGATGGCTCATGAATTTTCCTGTCTCAGCACATTTCAATGAGTTGAGATATTCTAACACGACCATTCACTTCTCAGACAAACTGTATATTTTTCAACCCGAGAAGGAAAAAGCGATGAAAATCTATGGAAATGAGCCAAACGGTTTTCCATGGGCGGAATTCCGTCTGGACTGAAATCGGAACGAAAAATCAGAGGTACCCTGAAAGAGGCTATCGAAAAGAACATTTCCTTTTCTAGATTGAAGCCTCGCTTAGAGGGTAGCATAAATTAAAATCAGCTGACTGGGGAAAATCGGAGAGCGATTGACTAGCAGCTGTAGAGAAGGAGGGAAGATCGTTTCCCTTACCTTCGTTCAGTGTTAGTGTCTTTTTAAATACAAGTGAATGGCATGCCTATATTTGTCGATTAAAATGGGTGGAAAAAACCGGCCGTAGGACAAATGGCATGGTTATACTTCAAGTGAATGGCCGGCTACCTTTGTGACGAAATCATCCTTCTAAGTTAAAGACACACTAGTACTAGACACACTAATAATACTAGACACACTATAAGTGTTTATTCTCTGCCTTTTTTCTCCTGCAATGGGTAAACGCTTAGCGTAAGTTATTTCTGGTTTAAACCATTAATTTATCCTAAAAATACTTAAAAAATCACAAGTCAATTAATATGATAACTGGTTATCTTTGTGTTTAGTTTAGTTATATTAACGTCCCGTTTTGAAGAAACATGAGGACTATTTTTGAGCGTACATCGTAATTTTGAACTGCAGTCAGAAGATGAAGTGGAGAGTGCACCCCTCATTCCGAGCTTACGCACCGTACCAGCGGGAGGACGTATGATTTAGCATGTTACAGGTCCCCTGTTTTCATTTTATTGTTTTCTTTTTTCTATTGTTTGTTGATACTTGTTCTTTCATTTTTACATGTCACCTTATTCTAGAGAAAATATTTGGAATCTTTTTTTCTCTTTTGGTACCTGTGCCAGTTAACACTTCGTATGCCAGATTTATACTGTTACCTTAAAACTCTTCCATTCCCCTCTTTGAATGGCGCAGTTTTTCAGAAGAAAAAGAAAACGTTGCGCATTACTCGTTCAGCAACAATCTTGTTGTTGCTTTTTCCAGAATTAGGATGCTTTTAAAAACGATTCCATTCATTTAAATCTTTTTTTCCAATAGTTTTTAAATATTTCTTCTCATAGTTCTTTTCTTCTTCTTTTTAAAGATCCACCTCAGGTCACCTCATTCACATTCACATCCATTCGAAATTGATCAGGAGCGATCTAGGAACTCTAGGATCTTATCATCGGTAATATCTGCAATTCATCACTTTTCCATCTTCAAATGACATGCCGTTTCGAAGTCATCTATCTATTATCTGATTCAAAATAGGCTGACACTTAGTCAGCTATTGGAAGGTTTCGTTTTTTTCTTCTATCAGGTCAAGTGCTAACAGAAATTAGCCTAAAGTTGATTTTATTTTGATATCCCTAGCCTTGTTTGGCGTGAAAATTTGAAGCATATTTGATTTGATATACAGAGTTCCCACTTATGTTCGTTACACCCCCCCCCCGGGGCTTGGAAACGGGGACAGCTTAGGCCATAAAGTAGGTGTCTAGGTATAGTAAAAAGGCTATGCGCAATTCGATGAGACAACTTACAACGCCATCTATCGGCAAATTTTGGAATTAGTGGTCCTATCTCGTAAACGGTGAAAGATACGAGAAAAACGTCAATTAGAAAGTTGTAGAGCACTCTCGATTTAGTACGAAAGGATACCTTGCGCACATTAATACTCTAAACACGGCACGCACACACACAAACATTGCCTTTTGTAAGTATAGATTAATATACGTAATATCTCAAAGAGCTTAGTTTACAGATTCTACAAATTCTGGTGAAATAAAATATGAAACCAAAATATATTAGATATTAACTGAGCTTTCAACAATGAAAGAGAAACAAGCAATTAAATATTTCTTTAAGCAATGAAAACGGTTTGAATTGCGTTGCAACAATGAAAGGTATTACTGTAAATTATATCAAAAAATATTTTTTAAAAATTATTAAAATAAGAGAAAATACTCCAGAGCAACTTTTTCGTTTAAAACAAACTTTTAGACGTTTAAAATAAACTTCATTAGAAGGGAAATTGTTTGTTCTTTCTTATTTTCTTGATACGATTATTAGAAAAAATGCAATGGACCAAATGAGTATGAAAAATCACTCAGAAAACCGCAAAATATTAAATAAAAATATTCTAGATCGAATTTTAAAAATCGGGCTTCTGGTGCATTGAGTCACCATTAGTACTACCTGTGTGCCAAATTTCAGACCTGTAAGTGCAATATTTTAGGTATAAACATCGCACACACACGCACGCGCGCGCACACACACACGCGTACACACACGCGCACACACACACGCGTATCAATCCACGCGCGCACACACACGCGCACACACACACGCGCACACACACACGCGAACACACACACACACGAACACACACTAACGCGCACACACACACGCGAAACACACACGCACGCGAACACAAATACATCGCGAACACACGCACGCGAACATGACCGTCGCGCAATTATCGCACACACGCGCACGCACACGCGCACGCACACACGCGCACGCACACACGCAACACACACACGCGCACACACACACGCGCACACACACACACGCACACATAAAAACAGTGCGTTTTATATAGAGAGAGATTAAAAAGTTAGAATTGTCTTTGTTTCTAATCAATTAAATATATCTTTGGGAAAATGATAGAGATTATATTGCTTCAGTAATTCAGTAGGAGCCATTTAAAATGCCATATCAATAACAATATTTACACAATTCCATGATTTCACATTTTCATTAAGATTCTTATCTTTAAATCTCTTGATATACTGTAAAAATTTCATATAAGACCTTTCGAATTCAAGGCTTCTTCCATCTAAGAACACAAGACTGCATACGATTCTACAAAATCTTTGGCAGCGATAGTGGAAATTGAGTTCGTTTCTTTTCCATAAAATCAATGAAAAAAGATATGAGAAATCGAAAGAGCTGCTATACTGAATAGCTTTATCACTGAAAGAAAAAAAATTTCAATTTGAACTGAATAGACATTTATTGGCACTGAATGAAAAATGAGAAGAAATATTATTATTCTCTGATCTACAATAGGAGAAACCTCAGCAGAGACTCTACATTTACAAATGAGATACCAACACTTTTTGTTATTACTAAATTGTTATCAAAAGATACTATTAAAATTAACAAATTTTTTAAATTTCTTCCAGGTATATGGATTTATGAAAGTAATATTAAAGCAATTAAATTCCATCAAAACTGTAGCATTTATAGTTAACTTAAATTCTGGACAAGAAAATAAAGTACATCTACAGGAGAGGTATTTCGTGACTATTCCAGCGGTGATTGAAAATGGTGAAGAACCATGGCTGAATTCCTCAAATAAGGAAAAAAGCGAATATAATAGAATTTTCTTACCGAAAATGAATCAGCGAGTAAAGTTAGATATTTTTGTTGAAACTAAAGTGACTAGATTTGCTGAAATTCAATCCGAGACTCTCTAGGATTTGGACCCATTCAGAAGCATTAGCTAGGGGAAGGGAACAACCACTGAGGGCAGATATTGTGCACTTCTAAGATACATTTTGCTTTCTGGTTGAAAAGTAAAAAATAAAAATTGTCGCTAAATCAAGAATAAAAAAAGATTTGACAGAAGATAAAAAAGATTTTACTAGAAAAGTTTTATCTAAAAATAAATCGCTCAAAATAGCGAAAAAACTTTCCAAGTATTCGATCCAATCATTTTTTTTCACTGAAGGAAGTAGACCACATTCTTCAAGAAATTGGCTATAAAATTCGGTACTCAAACTCATTACTTTCGAAGTCCATTTCTTATATCCTATGGCACAATCCCAAAATTGTACAAAAACTTTATAAATTAAATAAAAATGTTACCACACTATGCACAACTCCTGCAAAATAAGAAAAAATAAAAATGGGCTGAAAATTAGGTACCTTTTTTCTCACTCGTATGAAGAAGAAGAAAAACAATTCTAGTGGGAGTATAGTTAGGGTTGTCATACGTCCCGTATTACTATTTCTCCCGTTTTCGGACTATTCTCAACTAAGTTCCTGAAATAGAACGTACTATTGCATATTTACAAATAAGAAACATCGATACTGGCATATTCTATTAAACCAGTTTGTATATCTAAAACAATATTTAGAGAAAAATAATACCAAACAAAACTGCCAAACAACTATGAAGTACTAGACGGACTAGAGTACGGAAGAGAAATGGCTGAAGTTTTCTAAAAATACAAAGTAACTTGATCAGAAGACATGTCTAATAAAACTATGAAGATATGTATTTCCCGTCCAAGCCCACCATGTAAATATGGAGGGAATAATTTTCCCAATGTCAATTCAATGGTCGGACGAAATAAACAGGTTGTCAGTGGCGACAACAAGAGCAATTTTGGCTTGCCATTATAATTTTAAAATGACTAGTGCCGAATTATATGAATAATCATATGAAAGAAGGAAATGATATAATTAAGAAAGTAAAATCACCTTAAAAATATGACTGGGCTAAAGAAGATTAGCCAAGCATCTTTTTCATTATTCTACGTGTTCATTTTATTATATTGCTTAAACTTTATTGATTCTTTATCAGAGAAATAAAAACCATTGCCTACCAACTTTTTTCATGTCTTATTTATTTAGCACTTAAAAGTCCCGTATCAAAAGTTGGCAATTATGGCAACCCTAAGTATAGTTTACGTAGCTTAGTTTACTGCATTAAGGTTCTTGTAAGCATATATTGGATTTATAAATCTTCCAGTATATCAAATATTCCGAGCCCTTTTCCGAGTATATTTAAGTGGCAGCATAGCGACAGGAGAGTGGGAGACTAGAGGGTACATTTGACCAGGTTGCAGTCTGGGGTAAAGGGCATGGAGACAGATTTGTGCCACGTTTAAGAGCCAAATATGAATAAAAGTGAGGAAATGATATCATGTCTCGGGCGCCGTTTACATTTGATCCGATACTGATGATGACAGGCGAGAGAAAAAATCATATTATACCATTAATTAATCGTTGTGCTACTGTATGAAAGCTTTTGTTAGTTTTCAAAATAAAAAGGAGATTTATTCAAAGTTTCGTTTTAAATTTCAGACACCGAAACATATCTCATCTATCAGTCAGCAAACGGATTCCGTGAAGGTAGGAATCTTGTAGTTTTGAAACAATCCAGTGATTAAGCTAATTTTCAATATCCTCATAAGAAATGAGCGGCTCTACGAGAAGACCGTTTTGCATTGATAATCAGAAAGAACATCATCCGTTGAATATGGCGGATAGGACAACACACGCAAGTAAAGAGTCCCGTGAGTGTCCTTGACTTACAGCATCCGATGAATATGGCGGGTAGGACAACACACACAAATGAAGAGTCCCGTGAGTGTCCTTGACTTACAGCATCCAATGAATGTGGCATGTGTGACAACACACACGAGTGAAGAGTCCCTTGAATGACCTTTACTGACCTTGTAACATATAAACAAAAATGTTCACGTTGGAGAATAACCTTGGCTTTTCTTCTAGCGTATTCTGTATATTTTTGCTCCATTTCTTTGTTCAAATTCTGTCAATGTTTGACAAGACTTTTCATCCAAAATTGCTTTTAGTTTCTCATTTTGTAACTTTTTGGTGGCATGCCATGCTTTTTGGCATATGTTTCAAAAATATTATTCTTAAAACGTAGCAAAAATTCTTTGTTTGTTAGTCAAAATCGATGAATAATGTTAATCATTAATTCTAAATAGTAAAAGATGCTTTCCAATTGCAGCCCAGTTTTTAATAAAAAATGAAGTAAAGCTTCGTACATTGCTATTATTTGGCACAAAACTCGATATTTTAATATGACAAAAATTATTATTGTTTGCATTTTAAACTGAAGACATACACGTATTATTAAAGGCAGTGTTCTGGCCTTTCAAATACAAGTCTTTCCAGATTCATTGACATGATGTAATCAATACTTTAACGGTATCTATTGAAACATCTATTACCAAATACATCCAATACTCTCTTACATGAGTGGAAATTGGTTGTCTTACATCGTTAATCAATAACAGGTTTCTGGAGCAATAAATTTAAGTTAAATTAAGCCCCAGTGAACAATCTTTTCATTATCTGTCCATTATTGTTCAGTTTTGTAATGAAAATAGTGATTAATTACCTAATTAATTTCAACGTTTAGCGCCTGGAAGAAAGGATCATCGTTAGGGATCATATTTTAGTAATGTTCAATAATTCATTAATTAAAAAACGAATAACAACACTAAAGTGAGTAATTTAATCCTTGATTTTATCGAAATGAGGAAATATACAAACATTTAGATCCCAACTATTTGCAGCTAACTATCGTCATTTTACAATTAAAGAAATGTAGCAGTTTCTGAAAGTTTATCCCTTGTATAGTGATATTAACAATTTTAAAAACAATAATGAGATAAATTTGTTTGAATGAATTCGATATCATAATATTAGCTTAAAGAATGGGTCAGAGATTACGTTTATCCGTATGTTTCGTCTTTCTTTCCCTGATATGGAGATGAAAATAAATCATGCAATCTTGGTTTTAATTAGTGTTCCTTAAACACCGATAGACTATCGAGTACCGGGTTTTCGGAGCTTTCAACTGAAACAATCGATAGTATCGACTTTCTCAAAACTATGGATACTATCAATAATATCGATAGTTTTCTCCCTGGCAATACTATCGATAGATGCATTTTCATTCAGTCGATAGTTTTAAAGCTATCGACTGGAATTATCGATAGTTTCTAAACTATCGACTGGAAGAACACCTATCGACAGTATCGATAGTTTTGAAACTATCGATAGTTGATCTATCGATGTTTAAGGAACACTAGTTTTAATGGAATATAAAAATGGAACAAGGGTTTTCTTATTTTGCCCTACCTATTACAGCTTTCTCATCACCTAACCTATACTTAGGGCTGCCATAATTTCCAAACATTGATACGAGACGTTTAAGTGCTAAAAAAATGAAAAAGGAAAAAAATGGGTAAATAATGGTTTATTTTACTCTGATGAAAAAATGGAATAATGTTTAAGAAATCTAATAAAACGAGCATGTAGAATGAAAAAGATGCGAGGCTATTTCTTTTCAGCCCAATCATATTATAAAGTTGATTTTATTTTCCTAATTATATAATTTTCTTCTTTGACATAATTATAAAATTCGGCGCAAGTCATTTTAAAATTACAGAGGGTTATTTACACATTTTTAGAACGATTTCGATAAAGGATTTTAAAGAAGCAAATGTTTTGGAATAAAAATTTCTGACAACAGCTTTTTATTTGAAATGAGAAATAAGTCGTCTGCTACTTTTAAATGTATTCTTCTTTTAAAATGTCGCGTGTATACAAGCTGTGGTTTGAAGTACATTTTTTGCGCCTTCCGAAAAGAATTATTCCTATTCCATAATTCAAAACGTTGTGAAATGTATGGTATTAAAATTTCTAAGTGCAAAATAAGCAATATTATTAATCGGAATGTGAAAAACTCTCAGTAATTACTTCTACATTGAAAGAAGACTTCAAACGAATACCGAAAAAGGTACGTACTATTTCAAATATTTCTAAAGTGAAATCGCTGGTAACAAGACAAAATCCACCGACGCAGAAATCAATTGCAAAGTCTTTAACTACATCTTTGGCAACAATAAATAAAATAATAAACCGCGATTTACAACATGAAAAAGCAGAAAAACTTAATGTTCACCAGCTTTTGCCGAGGCATGTGGTTCAACGCAGAACAGTTTGTAGAACCCTGTATGAAAACTAGTTAACATGGGATAAATGGAAATACATTATGAAACTTAATGACTCACGGGTTTACTTAAATGACTGCAACACAAATCGGTCTATTTACTATCGAAAACGAAGAGAAAAAAACGTACAAATTTGGTTCCGCCACTGGAACGAAAGTTTTAGTAAGGGGTTTATGAATGTGGCAGGGTTCTCCTACAATGGGAAATTAAAAATAAGAAGAGTGTAAAAAAATTTAAATCAACTCAACGTGCTATCAAGATAAGTTTTATGTCCGGTATTTAGAGAAGAAATTCCATTTCTTTATCCCAATGACTTTCAAAAAGTGAAACTTCATCAAGACAAAGCTACAAGTCATACTTCAAAAAGTACCACTAAATTCCTTGAAAAAATGAAGAATTATACAGGTATTGTCTACAGTATATACAGTCGGACCTCTATTTAACGAAGTCGCTAAATCCCGAAAAAAAGTTCGTTATATGGAAAATTCGTTAAATAGAGATTCACCTTTTAAAATACTTTAAAATACACAAAACAGATTTTTAATTCACAAGCACTAAATATTATTAAAAAAGTAATTAATCACACCTTTATTTTGTAAATTAATATCTATTTTTTATATTTTACCCATCAAAAAGAAATCTGCAAGGAAAACAAGAATAAAACAAAACATTGTCCGGGAGTACACTTTATTTTCAATTAAAAAATAATTTTATATTAAAATTAATGAATTTTAGCATTTCATCATACGAAGGTTTGTTGATTTCTGCATGATCATTTCCATCTTCATCATCTTCGTCTTCATCGCAATTCATTGCTGTATTGTTTTTATTTTTCACACTGTCCATTTGAAAACTGCCTCATCCACATCTCCATAGACACATGCTTTTAAACGTTTTGAACAAGAATTCGATGAATCATAATTTTGCATCTTATCATGATTTTTTTATTATGGTTGATAAGCTGTTTGGAGGAATACGAAATTTTAAAGCAAAATCCTTTTTTTTCATGCCTTTATCCACCTCATGAAGAATTAAATTTTTTCTTTGGTGCTCAAGCACTTTAGCTTTGACATTTTCCAGATTCAAGGTCATTGATCACCATAAAATGTGTTAAAAGAAAGAATAAGTTTGAAATGTTTAGGAATATTTTGAGAAATAGGGAGAAAAAAAATATTGGATCACAAGAAAAAGTTCGTTAAATAGAGAATGCACTTCGCTATTTGGAGGTTATTTTACGAAGAAATTCGCAAAATGTTCTTGGTTCCAAGAAAAAGTTCGCAAAATGGAGAAATTCGCAAAATAGAGGTTCGTTAAATAGAGGTCCGATTGTATTTTCAACATATTCGTGCGAAGTCTCCTGACGTTCCACCTGTGGGCAATTGTGCCTTTGGTCTGTTGAAAAGAGCTCTTTCTAAGTGCAAACCTAGCACGATTGGTGGGCTCTGGTAAGAGTAGAAGAGGAATGGAAATCAATCCGGAAAAATGGCAATCATATCGAACATTTAAAAAAATAGTCTTTACATTTTAAATATTAATTAAACGGCCCCGGATTCGTTCTAAAAGGTGTAAACACCCTCTGTATAATGGAAAAGAGTTTAGGGAGTAAACGGGACAACTAGCAACACGGGACTGAGTAGTGAAATACGGTGACAGTCCCGTATATACGGGACGCATGGAAACCCTACCTCGACTTATACTTTTAATCTGGTGTTAGGAAGTGAACTCAAGTGTTACTGAATGATGGGGAAACGCTCAGTGACAAATTGATTCATTCAGGGCATTCAACAATAAAAAGACGCACTAGTTGTTTGCCTAAATATTCCTTACACATAGATTTACAGACGCCTACTTGTGTGCGTTTCCACCAGAATTCAGCGACGTTCTTATTTTAAGGGACAGCTCTAACACATAGTTATGATATCTTAAACATGTGTGATGGTATTTAAATCGCCAACTGGGATTGGTAAGAATATCTATGCTGCTCGTAAGTTCCGGTTTTTTCATTATTGATGGGTAAAAGAATTTCATTAAGAAAAATAATCATTTTTGTGAAAAAGGAGACACCTAAGAATGAATCGTTTTTTTACAATAAAAAAATAAAACAAACAAAAACTCATTTTAAAATTTTAGCAGCTTTTACGATTTCGAAAACGAGCGAAGTTTCTGATTGTTGTATGTGTGTTGGTAACTATATAGATTATCGTAGTTATTACCCACACGACTTCGCAGAATTTTTAGAATGTGACAGAAGGGGAAGAAGAAAAAATGAATTCCTTTATCTTTAATTTATCTACTATATCACCTATCGTCTTTTAACAAGCAAAACCACCTATCTGATTTTTTTTAATTCAAAGATGAAGAAAAACAAAGTTTTTCGCAATCAATAACGAATATTTCTGAATTTTTTAACATATGATATGAACATAAGACCGTATGTTCCTACCAGATGTGAAAAAAGTTCAGAAATATTCGTTAATGATTGCAAAAACTTCTGAAGTATTCGTTACTGATTGCGAAAAATTCAATTTTTTCCGTCCTCTTCGAAATTTCAAATAATTGAGATAGTTGGCGTTGCTTATTTAAAATAAAAATCAAAAACTTCGGTCTTCGGCAGCTTTCAGCAAAAGATTTATAGCTTATACAATAAACTTAAAAACTGGAAAACAAAATAAAGTTTTTAGTTGTTGCACATCTGTTTTTCAGTCAGAGAAAATGTAAAAATTTCGAAAAATATAATAAAGAATCATCGCTCAAACGAACAATATGTCGAATGACATTTAAAAAAATACTTGTGAAACACCTGGTTGAATTCCGTTAATTTACCGTTGATTATTTTCAACAAACAGTGTTTGCTGTTTTTCAGAAATAAACGAAATGCATATTATCATAATGCTTTCATATTGTTTTGAAAACAGATATTGTTTCCCTTTCTTGTGAATAGAGCACCCATTCCTAAATCAGAAAACAATTTGGTAGTATTTAACTGTTGTTCGAATGACGTCATGTTTTAAAGCAAACCGGAATAGAGCTGTTGGTGTCAGAATGTGAAATTTTGGAACGTAGCCAGCGTCAACGCTGCAACAGCAATTTCCAATAAAGCTCACTTTCTACCCTATCCAGTTTATTATAACGTTCAGCAACGGATTCCAAGACTAACACTTTTGGACGATTTTACCCCGGAAAGAGGTGTCAGGCAATGAGTCACATGAGTTCTTTGTTATATCACGCTCAATAAAATGTAAACATCACCCTTCCATTCTTCACTCTCCCCCTATTTTGATGAAAATAAGTCCGCCCGGTGCATGCGCAAAAGCGCGGAGGGTTTCCGAATTCGTTGCTAAACTATATTAATATTGATCAAATAGGTGTTTAGGTAAGGTCGGAAAAGATTAAATCTCACTTCCACACCCCTTAACCTGCCAGGCTTACGATTTTTTAAATTTTCTCTTCCTGAATCAAACATGTTATATACAAAGAGAATGAAGCTTTTAAAGTCGTATTGAGCACGCTTTATAATACCAATGTATAGCAAGATTTACCTTAATTTATTTCACAGAGTCATGGAAAATATATACCATATAATAAATGTGCTACGAAATCTATAGGGATAAAGAACCATGAATATGTATGAGATGAGGGCTATCCGATTCAAGAGGTACTTCGTCACTTTTCATAATGACCCTGCTTCGTCTAAGCTCATGAAAAATCATGTATCACATATAAATCGGAACTGTGAGAAAACTCGTCTATACAGGTTTATGCATGATAAAGGCCTGTGTAAGGTTAGTAATTTATTGCATCAGCTTTCAGATGGTTCTCGGTTTTTGTTTGAAATATAAGTAAATTTAGATTTATGTTCCGTAAATATTGATATATTTTAAGGCTGGTGCCCAAAACATCCTTCAAATTTCTTTTTTATTTCAAACATCATCCTCATTTTCACAAGAGCATAGTGGCTCAGCAATACTAGCTTGCTTCTACGATCATATGTTTGGTAGAGAACTAATTCTGCTCCGGATACAACATATAAGTGATCTTTGCCCACTTTTTATCAAGTAACCAAAAGTTATAGTGATTGTGTATCTGAAAATTTAGAGATGGAGTTTCCCAGTTAGTATTAGTGTTCCTTAAATATCGATAGACTATCGAAGCCAAGTCGATAGTATCGGGTTGTCGGAAATATCGACTGAACTATCGATAGTTTCAAAATATTCGATACTATAGATAGTATAAAAAGTTTTCTCCCAAGCAATAGTATAGACAGGCGCATTTTCAGTCGATAGTTTTAAATCTATCGACTGGAACTATCGATAGTATCGTTAGTTTTATAACTATCGACTGAAACAATTGACAGGAACTATCGATTATTGTTAGTTTTATAACTATCGATTGAAACAATCGACAGGAACTATCGATAGTTTCAAAATTATCGACTGGAACTATCGATAGTATCGATGGTTTCTGAACTATCGACTGAAAGTGCGCCTATCGATAGTATTAACCGGGAGAAAACTGTCGATAGTTTGGGAAAACTATCGACTGCACTATTGATAGTTGAACTATCGATGTTTAAGGAACACTAGTTAGGATGTCATTGCCGTTATATGAATGTCACATTGAATTTGCTTAAAAAATAGTAAGCTCCAAAAATTCTAATGTTAAATTTTGAAATAAAAGACACAATAAAATTTAGTAAAGTTAGAGATGTCTATCATAGAAATTGCTGAAATATGGGTTGTGACATCCTCTGCATAATTCTAAGTTTAAACACTAGTCCATGAAGAGATTTCTTTATTTCAAAAATTATAGATTATTTATTATTATAAAAATTTTCCAGACAGATTTCCGCGTTAAAAATTCCTCGAACACCAGAATGAGGATCATAAAGAGTTTTGAGAATTTGTATAAACTCGTATTTCTTATATTTTCGAACTTGATTCTGAGAATTCCATACAACTTTCTTGTAAGTTATGCAAACTTATCACTCAAATAAAACAGTGCTAAAACAAAAATTCTTCCTTTAAAGTGAAAATCGAAGAAAGGGGATACAGTTTTGAAGTGAAAACTTTGCAAAAAAGCAACAAGAAAAAATATTATTCCTGGAATTGGAGAGTATTATTATAAATATTCTATAGATTTCTCCGCAGCATTCTAAGAAAATTCCTATATGATATGCTAAATATGTTTATATATTTTAAAACTTTGAATTAAATTAAAATGAAAATTTTCGAGGAAATAATTTGCTCTATACAAATTATTGTTTGATTTTGAAGGAGGCTGTTTTGAAATAAAACTCGAAAAATGAACTTCTCAGTAGATAGTAGAAACTTACAGATAAATATTAAATAGCTGAAAAAATATTTCGGAAATCCTATTTTAGAATTTAGCAGATATTTGATTCATAACAAAATGTATAAAATATGAAAATTTGCAATTTTTTAAAATTTATTAAAATCTTTACCTCCCCCCCCTTCTCCAAAAGACAACAATTGAAGGATGTTTGACATTCGATAAATTTAGCAAGCACCAGGCCTCCTATACACGATGGAGTTTCTTGGAATCTAGTATCGAACTCCGAGATCCTCCGGTGTCGAAACCGAGACTCAGTAACGAGGATATCGCGGCCTCATACCTTTGTCGAATTGAGAAAAATAAAAAATGGTGCTATTCTTATCTATGAGTAGAGTTTTCGACTCGAATACTAAGGTGTGACAGCTATTAAAAAACTTTTAAAGCAAAAGTCTTTTCTTATGATTTGGAAATTATTCGCCTAATTTGAATAATTTAACTTCAATAATAAAGGAGTTATCGGGAAATGAAAGTTTCACCCTCCTACCATTTCCTTTCATCTTTGAGTTGGATGACCCTTCATCGAACTCCTCCGAGATTTTTACCTTCCGAAAAACATATTGTTACAAAAATCGTCCTGTGGGTGTATGGTGTAAACAGTCCAACACGAAGGATAATAGAGAATGAAGGTTTATTCACAAATGTGCAGGAAAGAACGAACCACAAGTAACAGGAAACAACAGATTAGTAACGCAAAAAGACAACAATTCACAGGTAATAACAATCCAGTACTTTGAGATTTAGCAACACAAAGAGTCAGTAAATCACTAATAACCACAATAACGGCACTTTCAATAGTGCTCAGCTTTCTAGCTCGCACTGCAGACGAAACTCAAAAGTCGTTCCAGTCGATCAACACTCAACTCTCTGATCCAAGCGTGGTCCTTAAATGCTCTCCCCGACAGGCTGTGACGTCACATGGAGTTTTCTCGCACACTCAAACTTATTTTCTTACCTAATAGAGATATCGAGAAAAGGATCGCATTTTCTGTAATTGTCCATTTGTCGCGAAGGTCGCCAAATTTTTTGCCAAGTCGCCAAAATGGGCGCCATGTTCGTCGCCAAGGTCATGGGTCCAGGCTCGGCTATCCCATACTTACCCCTGTAAAACTCTCTTCCCAAACATAAGACTAGTCAGGTAGGAAAGCAATATTACATTTTTGCAACAATATCACTCTTCGGCTCAAATCCAATCAAAATTACTCTAGTTATCTTCTTGGCACAAGATAGCATTACAAATAACACAAAATACAAACATGAAAAATGCATTAATAGGAACACAAATTACTGAAAAAAAAATTATAAAAAAAAGTTTTTCTTTATTTTAATAACTTCTTGCTTTCTCAGTAACCTTATAGTGTATTTCACTTTAAACACTATAAGGTTACTGAGAAACTGATTAATTCGGTATCGTTTTTAACTTCTTATAAGAATTACCTGCTCATTAAATCACTTTCTCATCAATTGCTCATTAAATCACTCAGCAATTCTTTACAATGCTTTCCACTCATTGAAAGCGGACATATCAGACTGTCACTTTTAAATCACATTTCTGAAAATCTTAAAATATAATTATATTTATCTGATTATTTTACCGGTTTTCATTTTAAACTTGAGTTATTCTAGCATAAAAAATGTAATGCAGTTTCGAGTTTCATAGATATAGTTTTAAGATCTCGTTAAATTCAAGAAAAATTTTGAAATGAAACTCTGTTCAACCAGGTTATGACGCAGAAATAATGGGGATAGAAGATCACGAGAAAGAAGAAAGATTCTGTATTATCTTGTAACTTATATTGTTATTTTTGTGTTATCTTAAATCGATAACTTTTTATTGCTTATATGCATCTGTATTTATAAATTACTCATGATAATCAAAGATAATAGAGTAAACAACCGAAATTTGAAGAGATAAAATATCTTTATATGATACTTTATATGATATCTTTATATGATAAGAAATCATATTGGTCTGCAATTCTGAGAAGTTTCTAATCTCGTAACTTATAGATTTGTCCGTTCATACTAAATACGTGTGTCGGATATTTTGCAAAGTTATTGAACTACGGTAACTGAAATATGATGAATCTCAAAAAATGAGCAGTTGAATCTAGAAGTTGTTCACACTCTTAAAACCCCGCCGTATTGCCGAAGAAACCTTGACCGCTGCATTTTATAGTCGCCAAAGCTAATGCAAGTAGTACTTGTATTAGCTTTCACGACTTGGTACCATTTTAAGAGTATGTGTCAACTCTAGATTTCAACCCAATGAACATTCCTTTCTCGAAACTTGTATGACTTGGAAAAGATTTTGTCATGTGCTTTGAAAAGATTTTAAGGAATTCATATTCACGATCTCTGCGACTAACAAAATATGCCAAGTTTTGAAATCTGGAGTAAGTATAGAAAGTAATAGATAAAAGAGACAGAAAATAGAAGTAAATTTTCTGGTTCTGCATCCGGGAAAATTGCGATAAGAAAGATTTAAGATAGTTAAAAAATGTAAAAGACATTAAAATGTAACAAAATTAGCGACATACGATTGAAATAGGCCAAGGAAAAAAGAATCAATCTCGGAAAACATCATTGGAGGCCACTCTCCATTTTGGATTCTAATTGGAATAGGCTTTCTATCGAGGAAAAAGACTTTAAGGCCAAAATTAATATTTTCCTCTGTGGCCTGAACCTATCCCGGAAATTGGAAAGAAAAAATGGAAAAACATTTCACAAGAAAGAAATCAAAACAGTTTTTACCATTAAAGTCTACCTATCCTCATCATGGCAAGAAAACAGATGCTAACCAAAACAAAGGATGTTTTGTCTACAGGCATGAGCACCATCTAGTGAGAGACCTACAAACTATAAAACCTAAGAATTTTTTATTTTTTATTTTTTATATATTTTTTATATAATTTTATAATTTTTATATTATTTTTTAATTTTTTAAAATTTTATTTATACATTTTTATTTTTTACATTCAAAGAAATTCACAGTGTGGCTTTAAAATTAAAGTAGAAAAGTTATTTCCAGAAAATAAGGAAGTATTTATAGGGAATTGAGATCCTTGCTCCATCTATAGAGAGAAACACTAATTAAAAAGAAAATCCTTACTTGGCTTAATTTAAGCTTCTATAAAGTTAAGATTTTTAAAACAATATCAAAGGCTAATAACCTATTAATATTTCCATCTATAATTAAATCTTTTTTAAAGCATAAACTTTTCTACTACTGAGTATGAGTTCGGATTTCAATTTTCTGAAATTTTATATTTTCTTTATAATTCATTTGCAAAATACGGCTGTTCTAAAATTCATCCATTCCCATATTCAGTATCAAGCGATAATTGACAATCCTCATTTTAAATTGAATTAAGTAGGTAGTAAGAAAAGGATTTAAAGTTTTATTTAAAGTGAATGCCATTACTTCAACTCTTGCATTGCAGTTGGTCAAGTAAAATGTCGGATCAGGTCGTAATTGTAAATGTTAAATGACTTCACGGAAAGTTAACTTTCAATTCTCTAATGGAAATACTTTCATCCAAACTTTCGATGCATTTTCTAAATAACTCTAATTTAAATGACCCTCCTCCTTTTCCTAGAAACATAAGCTCTTTTGAAATTGAAGCATTCTTCTTGTGAAGGTTAACTGACTCCATCATAAAGTAGGAACTGATTATAATATTTCCAGATTTATGCAGAACTCTAACTGTCAGTTTCAAATGTGAAATGTCGATTTGGTTTCCTAGCAAATGAAATAGTAATTCGCCAATGACGGCGTCACGGGAGGATGGGGGGGGGGCAATCTCTCCCCAACTTTTGGGAGAAAATTAAAATTTTATTTCAGTTCAGCAGCTTAAACTTGGAATTACAAAAAAAAATCAAAATTGTTCAAAAAATCTAGCTAATTTTGAACCTCTTTCCGGCTCTCTAGGGAGGTCTAAGAATTTCCCCTTAACAGCGAAGAAGGCCGGTCTGAGGCGGTTGGTTTCTTTTGAGGTGAGGTTCTGAGATCGCTTTAGAGATAAGCGCGGTAGGGGGTCCAATTATCCTTGCCAACCACAGCCCATTTCAGTGCGCCTTAAGGGAATGTTACAGCAGGGAATGGGTGGTGGAGAAAATGGCTCCCCATGTTGGGAGAGTCCAATCGTGTCGTTTTCTCCCAAAAAGTCCCGGTTTTAAAAGAACTGGAAGAGAAAGTCTCCCCGGGATTAAAGAATAAAAAATTTGCTGTCTACTTAATGAAATGCAGGGTACTTTAAGGTGTCTAAATTTTTTGCCCCCTCCCCACGTTTGCTACCCGGTTACCACTAATGTAATACGTAATAATAAAAAAATAATTTTCATTACTTTTACAGGAATATTTTAACAAAAGTCTATTTGTTTCTTTCAAAACACATTATGATTTTTATGTTACAAAGCGAGGATTGAAATAATAAATCGTACCCAATAATCCCAATAATAAAAATCGGTCTAGAAAATATTTGCCTATGATTTTAATTTCATCGTAATTTCTCTTCGAACTTAATTTCATCGTAATTTCTCTTCGAACTTAATTTCAACGTAATTTCTCCTCGAACTTAATTTCATCGTAATTTCTCCTCGAACTTAATTTCATCGTAATTTCTCCTCGAACGTAATTTCATCGTAATTTCTACTCGAATGAAAACCACCTTTAATTAAAATCTGCCATTTCTTTAATGATTCTTTTAACATTGGAAAAGGAAATATGCGATGTAAGAAGTGCTTTTAGACTATGTATAAGAAAACACGTTTTCTAAATTTCACAACGGTGGGAAGTTCACAAAATATTCCAAAAAGAAATCATTTCATAACCCAGCAAAAAGTGTAACAAAAAATATGTTCGCTGAACGAGTTTTAATTTTAAAATGGACGGGAGGCTGTCTTTTTCAAAAGCCGCTGATGTTAAAAGCGTAGGACGACTTGACTCGCGTGACTCTTCTGTTTCTTGAAGTTTCTCGGTTTCTCTTTGTTACTCTCAATTCTCTTTTGTTCCTCCAAGTTACTCTCAATTCTCTTTTGTTTCTCTGAAATACTAATGCATGGACAGTTGGCGAAATAAAATGAAACTAAGGTTACAATGAAAATTGTTTTATTTCTTAATAATATATATTACAATGTCAATTCTTTGTTTTGAATTCTTCAATCGTGCGTGGATATGTTACAATTCTGTGTAGGATCGGGCGATTATATGAAAAGTAACATACATAATTTAAGAACTTTTTGCAACTTCTGTTGTTACCCTTTATCTTTAAAATAAGACATTAGTTATGTTTTTAACATATGTACTTACCGAGATATAAAGGATCGTGTCACCAATTCATGCGTATTTTTACCCAACTTTGCGACTCAGTAGACACTGAACTACAATTCCGATTTTCAATTGTTTTTGTAACTTCTGTTGTTACCATTTATCTATGAAATAAGACATTAGTTATATTTTTAGCATATGTACTTA
>BGPR01003425.1:62346-74792 GCA_013235015.1 Araneus ventricosus
TGACCCTGAGTGAGCTCTAAAAGTTTTGGTGTTCTATCTTTTTGTACGTTTTGCTTGTCGTTATCTTTGTTTTTCAATCGTGTAGTGCTGAATTCGAGCATCTTTGGAATGCTTATTATGACCCTGAGTAAGTTCCAAAAGTTTTGATGTTCTAATTGCCATATGTTTGGCATAATATGCTCAAAACTGACTCCAACTCCATTTAACTCCACTACTTAACCAATCCTACTTTTTATCTACATTATATTATATAATTGCCTATTTCATTGCTTCTAAATTTTTGCATTTTATTTCTTTTCATTTATTTATTTAAATTTATCCAATCACCCTCTTCTCCCCAACCAGTGTGCCGGGTTGTGTGACTAAGTTCTGGAGCGTACCAAATTGAAGTTACGAAAAATCTGATAAATTGGTCTAAAATTATAAAAAAAAGTTACATGAATCTTGAACGAGTCTCAAAATTATGAGTAATGATATTTTGAATAAATCGGAGCTCTATCGATTGTGGCATATTCTTAAATACCAGGCTTTAACTCAAACCCAAATAAGATTTACGCATCAGAAATTATTTTAGAATTCAACACTTGGAATCAAAAATTATAACACTACGTTCAAAAAGTTCCGAAATTTTTTAATATATTCTAAATAAAAATGGATTATTCCATTTCCCGCAGAATGAGACAAAAGTATTCTGTGACCGATTATTCAGAACAAGTTTCATTCCGTTCGGATACCTACAGAGCATGCGCGTAGCTCCTGATTACAGGCATTCCCTTAGCGGGAATGATCAACACCTCCTAAATATAGAGGAAAAAGAGGTTTGTAATCCGCATTTGCATCTTTGTATGAACTGTAGTATAAAAGCATTGCTATTGCACAAGGTTGTTTGGTACTTCGAAAGAAACACATAATTAATGTATTTTATCTGTGTACAATCTTCCGAATTAAAATAAGTTGAGGAACATTTTGAACGTACTAGCATAAGCGAGGCCGCCTTTGAAAACATTTTTTTTCACTGGCCATGTAAAAACACTTTTTAATGTAGGACTACGTTCCTCCCATTGGGGTCTCAGGAAGGAATTTGAATCACAAGCCAAAACGCCACAAAAAACGTTGTATGGGAGCTCCTCTATATCTCGGTAACTATATACGTTACAAACATAACTAATATCTTATTTTAGAGATAAAGTGTAACAACAGAAGTTACAAAAAAATAGAAAATCAGAATTGTAGTTCAGTGACTACTAAGTCGCAAATTTCGGCAAAAAAACGCATGAGCTGGTGACGCGATCCTCTATATTTCGGTAACTACATACGTTAAAAACGTAACTAATGTCTTATTTTAGAGATAAAGGGTAACAACAGAAGTTACAAAAAGAAATTATTTGAAAATCGGAATTGTAGTTCAACGACTACTGAGTCGCAAAGTTGGGCAAATATACGCATGAATTGGTGACCTAACACGCATGAGGTGCGCTCGCACAATTGGCTGACGCTATCGCTTCCACGTTTTCGCGAGCAAGATTTCGTCACAGAGTAGAAAATTTTGTTTCGATAAATTTAATATAATAATTTCTCCAAATGTATATTTACAAAGAAGAAACAAGAACATCGCGAGTAACTTCAAGAAACAAAAGAATATCGCGAGTAGCAAAGAGAAACCGAGAAACTTCGAGAGAAAAAGAGTAACGCGAGTAAAGTAGTCCAACGCATTTAACATCAGCGGCTGTTTGAAAAGACAGCCTTCCGTCATTTTTACTTTCTCGTATACGAAATATGCAAAGGGAAAATATTGTAATCGTCAAAAAATTCGAACTCGAGATTTTGACGTATCTCCACGTTTTAGACCTCACTGAGTCCGGAAAACACAATTTTGGAATTATGTCTGTCTGTGAACACGGTAACTCGAGACGGTTTGAGCTAGAGGGATGAAATATGGTATGTGATCTTTACACATAATTTGTAGATTTCTATCAAATCCACGAGAGGTCTGTCTGTCCGCGTTCAAGTGAACACTTTAACTCAAAAACTTGAATAGCTAGATAGATTAAATTTGGTACATAATTTTATCATCAGGAATGTAGATCCGTGTCAAAATTTGGGCTAAATCCGTCAAAGGGGTGACTGTCTATCGGTCTGTATAATCACATACTTCTAAACATTATAACTCGTTATTCTTCGACTTTGATAAATAAAAATTGGTATGAGACCCGTTAAGATTAATTTTAGGTCCGTGCCCAATTTTCGTTTCAATCTGTCCAAAAAAAGTTGTTCAAATCGCCCATTTGTCTTTTCTCATCACACAATGACGAGAGACCGTTATTGCGTAATTGTGCGATTCACTTGCGTTAATCCCTTCCGCTTCTACCCACGCCTTTGGCCTCCAAGCTTTTTTCCTCCACTGCGTTAGGTACACTTGTTCGTTTACTGCCTTTTAGATTATTTTTTTCCACATGTGTTAGGAGTATATGAGAAAGTTTAGGGGACGCCACTCCCGCTGGTTTTTCAGTATTACGTTGCTGGGGAAAAAGACCTTATGGAAAAAACTACCAAAGAATTATATTTTCAAATTTCTTATTTAGTGTTGCTCAGTTTAGTTCCCAGCACCAGTATTCAGCAAAATCCACTTTTGAACTTCGCTGTTTTCCGATTTCGCCTTTATAAATCAATTTCTCCTAAAATACTCACCGTATTATTCTGCCATTGTTCTATGGTAATAGAGAAACTGTAATTTAATTTTTTTCTTTGAAAGATAAAATGCAAAACTTTTATCGATACTAAAATGCCTTTTGGAGTAATCCGCAATATTTTTCTTTGTGTAGTTTTATTACAAACTTTTATTTAACGTCATTATTTTCTTGTTTCTAAAGGTAGAATTTTGTCATTTTCTCACGCGCTAGTGTTCTGGTATTTCGTACAGTTGCGTGCTCTCGATGACAATACACCATTTTAATATTTTCAGTGCTCACGTCTTACCGATTAGTCAATCGATTATTTTAATTAAATTTTGATTCCATAGTTATAGCACCACCTGATGGTCAATTTGTGAAAAACAATTATTACAAGATTCTGAAATATTTATAACAATTAGTTATAAATTAAGAGTAAAAAAGTAGAAGAAAGGAAGAAATTTTTTTTTAGTATATTATAAAATTGTGGTCTTAAGAATTCATTTTCTTAAATTTATTTGTGCATTATGTTTAGAGAACTAGGCAGTTATAGACTGAGTAATGTAAATAAAGAAATTGATCATTCATTCTCAAATCTGAATGCATATTTAGATATTCTAAAAAATCTTTCTTCTTATCCGTCTTATTAGTATAATGATGAAAGTGGTAGAAAATTTTACGCTCGAGAAAAGAAGTAGTCTTCAAATTTTTATAACATTAACGATTAATAACGCTTTTAACGCTTAATAACACTTCTATATTCTAAAAGATCTTTCTTCTTATCCGTCTTATTAGTATAATGATGAAAGTCGNNGATACTTTTACGCTCGAGAAAGGAAGTAGTCTTCAAATTTTTATAACATTAACAATTAATAACGCTTTTAACGCTTAATAACGCTGATTAACGCTTTTATAACATTAACGTTCGATTACACTCATTGAAAATATCTTTACTCTCAAGAAAAGAAAAAAACAAGATTAGATGGAATTAAATGGGAAAAAGTAACTCTATGGAATTATGATCTCACTATACTT
This sequence comes from Araneus ventricosus, assembly GCA_013235015.1. Lineage (NCBI taxonomy): Eukaryota > Metazoa > Arthropoda > Arachnida > Araneae > Araneidae > Araneus > Araneus ventricosus. Next base: position 66,051 of record BGPR01003425.1, read on the forward strand.
ACTTACTAGTGAAACTATGATCTTATCTCCCTTTTTTATGCGAATTATTTGCACAAATCTTTGTTCTGATCAGTAGCACAAAATTACAATTAAATGTTTGTGTTTATCAGTATTAATAAAATTACAGTTAAATGACAATTTTTATCAGCACTAACAAAATTGCAATTATATGTCTGCTTTATCGGTATTAACATAATCCCAATTAAATGTCTCTCCTTTACCAAAATGATTCAGATGTTTTATTGGCGACAAACTCGCCAAAGCAATGAGATCAGTAAATTGACCACCATCCTGAAACGAATTTAAAAATGAAAATCCTTGCAAATACTCGTTTTTTTTATGGTTTCAGGGATTATTTATGCCACATTCAAAGAAAATAGAACAAACGCATTTGGTAGTGATTGCGTCCCAAATAAATTTACAGATAGACGAAATGCTGCATGGTCGAGTTAAAACGGAGACATCGCTGTGTCATTTAAGATTTAAGAAAAATAATAATAATAAACGTGTTATTCGTATCATTAGAGATACGCTAGATATCCAATTAAATCAATTCTCTAGAATCCTAAAATTATTTGCAATTTCTTTAATAAACTGATCACAAATAATCGACACGTGCGCCATCAAAATATGTTCCAAAAAAATTATGTTTTCCGAATTTTTTACCAATTCTAAGAATTTCTGATAGTTTGTTTCCTTAAAATACGTGCATAATATTTTCAGGAAACTTTCTTTTTATATTTATCTAAAACTTTTATGTAAGTTTGAAATCGATGTCAGTTTTGAAAAGCGCTGCGATAAAAAAATATCTTGAATTGCTTTAAAAATATCTCATTAAAGGCACATTTCCGCTAAATCTACCTCACATTCTATTTTTCTTCTTAGATATTTACCTTTAGTAGAATGTATTAACTGTTTATAGAGTTTCTCCGAAATCGTTCTCTTTAAGGTTATAAATGTCTTTTTTTTGTCCAGTTTAATCGTCAACTCTTTTTTTTAATTAACATTTTGTTCTCAATCTCTAACGAAAATAATTTTAAACCAATCTAATGAGATTTTTTATCGGAAATATTTTTTTTGAAACACCATGCAATTATTTTTCACTTGATGGTAAACAGTTTATATGCTAATTCTATTAAATTTCAAGTCGCATTAACTTTTAACAAAAGAAAAAGAACTTTCGTTCTATTTAGGGAATAGCTTGAACATTGTGCTGTAAATGTCGAAGAAAGGAGGGATACAGATATAAAATCAACCGCAACATTTGGGAACCTAAGCGCACTTCTGTTAAGCGAGGAATTCATTTTCGAACGAAGTACCAAAAGAAATGAGAATTCCGCCGGTTCAATCTACGCCAAAGGACATAAACCCCTTTTCCTTCACCCCAAAAATGCAGTGGAATATCCCGTTTCCATAACGACCGCCACAGGCATGTCAAGTGTCTAGGGTTTTCCTCGTGGCGGTAAGACAGCAGCTGATCTGACGCAGATTATATGCGCTCCGCTACACTCACACCACGCATTTTCTGCCAAACTGGCGCATTTAAGATCCTGACACAGGAGCTCGCCAAAATTATACTGTGCTTCAATTATCGTCAGGAAAGAAGTTGAGCCAGAATGGCGATTCAGCGCTCTAAGAAAGTTCGCCAAGACAAAAAAGGCCCCAAGCGGTGTGCATATAACGGAAAAGTACCCAGTATACAATATTCACAAAAGAACGTTCCATGATATTCAACTCAATTCGTAAATTACTACGATTTTAACCTACGCTAATTTGAACTATTTTGGCGTCGATCTGAATGTTCTCTGGCTCGCCTAAATTCATCTGCTTAATTTTTAACTAATCTCTTTTGAATAATTTCATCCAAACTTCCATTAAGAAATATTGTGAACTCTATGTCTTTAACTTATTTTTTTCGAGAAGAAGTTGTTCCACACCCGAACGAATATATTAGCAGACTATGCTTAAAAATTAAGCCTAACATGAAGGAAGCTGCCGGTTTTCTTTTGTAAACAAATCGATCATTGCCAACGGCAGAAGAGAAATTTACCTCTTTTCTGTTTCACGTACATTATCGTTTTATATACATATAGATTTTTTTTATCAGAAATCTGGATCTTGGAACAATAATCGCCAAAAGCAGAAAAGTAAGGTAAATAAATTGGAACTGTACTTAGTTTTAAAATGAGTTTTAATATTTATAAAATAAATGCTTTTTAATTTCAGTACTCTAGTATATCAGGAAGTGAGTGAAAAAATCGGTTATAAAAATCACTTTAGAAAATAGTAGTAGCTGAAAATAGAGTTCCGTTCTGATCTTCAAGCTTTTTTAAAAAGAAATTCGTTTAGTCCATCATGTTTCTATTAGAATCGGAGAATTTTTTCTTACAAGAATAAATGTCTCACAACAACAAAATACCTGGAATGTCCAACAAAATTTAATTATAAACATGCAGCTATTAGAGGTACTGAGATTTAGAGTGGAAAGCATGATTGCAGCAAAAATATTAAGAAAAAATTCGTTTAATCCAACATGTTTCTATTAGAATAGGGGAATTTGTTGTTCCAAGAATAAATGTCTTAAAAGAACGAAAAACCTGGAATGCCCAACAAAATTTAATTGTAAACATGCAACCATTCGAGGTACAGAGATTTAGAGTGGAAAGCATGATTGCAGCAAGAATATTAAGAAGAAATTCGTTTAATACATCATGTTTTTATTAGAATCGGAGAATTTGTTCTTACAAGAATAAATGTCTCACAACAACAAAATACCTGGAATGTCCAACAAAATTTAATTATAAACATGCAGCTATTAGAGGTACTGAGATTTAGAGTGGAAAGCATGATTTCAGCAAAAATATTAAGAAGAAATTCGTTTAATCCAACATGTTTCTATTAGAATAGGGGAATTTGCCGTTCGAAGAACAAAGTGTTTCACAACATCAAAAAAATTGGAAAGCGCAACAAAATTTTTAATCGTAAACATGTAACCATTCTATGTAATGAGATTTAGAGTGGAAAGCATGATTGCAGCAAAAATATTAAGAAGAAATCCGTTTAATCCATCATGTTTCTATTTGAATCGGGGAATTTGTTGTTCCAAGAATAAATGTCTTAAAAGAACGAAAAACCTGGAATGCCCAACAAAATTTAATTGCAAACATGCAACCATTCGAGGTACAGAGATTTAGAGTGGAAAGCACGATTGCAGCAAAAATATATTGGTTATACATCTTAGACAGTTTGGCACAATCCCGTTTCTTGACTCTCCGTCCCTTATTTCACCTACATTTTGTAGTAAGTAGTTGTTATTAATTTTTAAAAAAAAATAATGAAATTTAATTTTAAAAACTCCTTCCGAACTCTTAATATACAACATATAGAGACCCAAATTTAGTGAATAATTCCTGTTCCATATCGTGATTGTTTTTAGTACGATGTAAATCTTTGCGGAGCCCCTTGCTATCTGTGCATGACAATGCGACCAGATGTTCCGGATTTTCTTGGACTGATCCGGCTCTCGACTTACTATCCCAAATTGATCTCCTGATCATCTGCAGCGCTTTTGGCTAGAGATTAAAAATTTTTGGATCTGCTTGAAATATTTCGCGGTAAGCAAATGCCCGAGAAAAACGAGTTTAAAATAGTGAACTTCCCATGAATAAACCAAAAAACGCATTACAATATCTACATTTTTCTGCCACATGGAGAAAAATTTTAATCCATGTCTTTATTTAGAGTAAAGCTTTTATATATTTTAAAACTGACAGTTAAAACTGAGGATGTCGAGATAGTTTTCGGTGCATATAGTTTTAAATAATCATGAATCAATGCACCAGCATTTGATGTGAGTAATCAATTGATTGTTGATAGCATCCATAATTATATATATACTAATATTATAGCCCAGATCTCTCGGTAACGCTCTGACGTCACCAACAATAAAACTCGTGCCATAGCACTGTGAGATGTTAAAGAGCATTATTTCATTGTTATAGAACCTAAATTTCAGTAATTGTAAATTTAAAAGAGTAATTGTGGTTCTAATTTCCAATTTAATAGCCCCAAAATAGTGAAATAAAATTTGCTATCCATTAATATAAAATTTATCCCGCTATGATCAATAGTTCCCGAGAAATTTTAAATTCTATTAATCATATATTTCAACTTAATTTCCGTTTTTTAATAAAAAGTAGCAAATTACATCAGTGGTATATCATGCGCGTGATATAGTTTGGACGCCACGATGCATCTAATTATTTAGTGCAATCGTGATGATATAATGTGATAATATTTTTTGGCAACATTAAAATTTACACAAAGACATCTGAAGTACAAGAAAATTGTTAAACAACGGAAAATACTTCAAACGGAATGTTGTTTACCAAGAGGTTTTTTTGAATAAATAAATATGTAAATAATATGTAATTAAAAAATATTTCCTGTCATAATACATATGTTTATTTTATTTATTTTCAATCAATATGTTTATTTACATATGTTTATTTTATTTATTTTCAATCAATATGTTTATNNNCATATGTTTATTTTATTTATTTTCAATCAATGTTAAACATTTCTCTCGCATATATATCTATTTAAACACGTCAGATTTGACGGGAAATCTCTCGAATGAAGATGTAATTAGCATCCGTCATACCATGACGGGTGATTTTCTAGTTCTTGAATAAAAATGAGAGGGTAACTAAGAGGGGAGCGGTAAAAAGGACTAAAATATAAATTAACATAATTTAATTATACTTTTACTAATATCAATCACGATATTTGACTCTATGAATTTATACTCATGTTGAGACATTCTTCAATAGCATGAGAATAGGCTTTTACTCTCATAAGAAGAAGAGTGATTGACTTTGTAGAGAAAAACAATTTAATGGAGATTCAAACGTCTACTCTCAAACATCGTAGCATAATAATACTGTAGCTTTAATTCATCTGTCTTTTGATTAATTTTTAAAAATTTACCCTTAATTATACAGCATTGGTAACATGCAAACAAAAGTGTATTCAATATTGTCACAACGTTCGATTATATATATGCAATAACTAAAAACACGAAGCGTATCGTTCTAAAATATACTTAAAAAATTCATTAAAATTGTGGATGGAATAAAATTCACGGAAATAAAATCGGTATCGTTGAAAAACAATTTTTTTTTTATTCTACGGTGATTTAAAAATTTTTTCTGCGATATTATCTTTCGAAGTTATTGAGAGATAAACGTTAATATTTCGATTAATTTCTAATAAAAAATCTAATGCAAATTTTTAAAAAACCCTTTCTTAGTGAACACCTTCTATTTTAAGCAGCGACTACCTCCTTAATTTGGTAGCTCTAGGTTCTATTAAACGAGTCGCAATTTACAGATTCCTGCCTATAATCATTAGCCTAAAGCATGAAACAAAAGTAAATGAATTATAGGCATAGATTTACGGGTTTTTTTTTCTTCTTCGAAATCATGCTGAGAGTAGGCCCAGTTTTTGGTTATTACTCTGATGGGTTTTCTATGCATATTAAACGATTTTTGCAACATGCATATCCCAATTTACAGATAGCATCCAGCCTATAATCATTAGTCTAAAACATGAAACCAAAGTAGGTGAATTATAGGCATAGATTTACGGGTTTTTTTCTTCTTCGAAATCATGCTGAGAGTAGTCCCAGTTTTTGGTTATTACTCTGATGGGTTTTCTAGGCATATTAAACGATTTTTGCAACATGCATGTCCCAATATACAGACAGCATCCATCCTATAATCATTATCCTAAATCATGAAACCAAAGTAAATGAATTATAGGCATAGATTTATGGTTTTTTCTTCTTCGAATTCATGCTGAGAGTAGTCCTAGTTTTTGGTTATTAATCTGATGGGTTTTCTAGGCCTACTAAACGATTGTTTCAACATGCATGTCGCAATTTACAGATAGCATCCAGACTATAATCATTAGCCGAAGACAGTGGTCGGCAAACCGGGGCTCTTCAGCCACTTGAGTGCGGCTCTGCCACGAATCGATTTCGTGTACTTTCTGTCTGCTAAAACACTAAAAAATAGAACATTTAAAATGTCTCCGAATATAACCAATCAGCAAATGGAAGATCTTAAATTGGTTTCAGCTTTATCAGTAGCTCTTGACGAATCTTGTGACGTAACTGAAACAGCGGAAGTTTCGCTTTTTGTTCGATTTATTTCGTCCTGAAAAAGAAATTTTAGTGTTATTGTCACTGAAAGCTCAAACATGTGTCGAGGATATCGCAAATTCTATCATTGAAAGCTTAGAGACAGGACATTTCCACTCGATAAAATTGTTTCAGTTTCAACAGATGGGGTTAAAAGTATGACCGTGGGGAGTAGAGGTTTTGTTTCTATTTTGAAGAAAAAAATTAATCACGTGATACTCTTTTACTATTGCATCATTCATCAAGAAGTACTTTGTGCTTAAACATTTCCAGAAGAAATTTGCAATGTTATGCAACTGGTGATCATGATTGTCAACACGATTGTAGCTAAAGATCTTTACCATCGTCAATTTAAAGAATTTTTAGATTAAATGGAGATTGAAAACGTAGATCTTCTTCTACGTAATAAGGTACGGCTTTTAAAAAAATGTTTCAAAACGTCTCTCTTCCTTATTCTTTGAAATTAGAGCATTCTCCTTGAGAAGAGACATAAATATCTTGAACTAACATACAATATGTAGATCCATAAGTTTTATTTTATGGAAGATGTTACGTCTAATCTTAATCGTAAACTACGTGGGAAAGAAAACACAATTTTTTCGATGCTGTAAGAAGTCATTTCATTCGAAAGAAAATTATCCCCTTGTGCTCAAGATTTTGGAAGAGAAACATTAAATCATTTTCCAAGCCAGCTGAAACACCACAAAGAAAATAAATCGGTAGGTGACATTTACAATTTTAAAACGGCAATTTTAAATATGAGGGAAACTTTTGTACTGAGGTTTCAGGAATTCAGAAATAGCGAAGCGACGCTAGCCTTTGTTTTAATTGAATTGCGTGATTTGAATTATGTAAAAATTGTGCGATTTTTTTATAATTTTAATGTGGCTGTATGCAACATGGACTTTTGGAACCTCAGTGCATGTTTAATGCTTTCGTAACTGCGACCTTTCATTTTAAAACATTTATGTGTTTACATTTTTATAATTAATGTGGTTTTGAGCTTTGAACTGTTGTATTATCTGCAGTTACTTTTTTCTTTGTGTTTTAATTCACTTTGTGGCTTGTGTTTTTTGTATGTTTTTGATCATGGACTCTTTGAATGGAGTCATCTCTGTAGTGTGCTTTCTTTGAATAAATAAATAAATAAAAACTCTCAGTGCTGACGTAATATGATTGAATTTTTTCCTTTTCATATTGATATTGGCGCTTCTGAAATGCAATTACTAGAGTTAAAAAAAGAATTATTGAGCTCCGAATTTGAACGTCTTTAGTGACTTGATTTTAGTTCGCAGCATAAATGGTCTGCTTTGAAAGATCTGGAGGAAGAAGACTTGATAATTTTCAACACCTGGAATAATAGTCCCGACTCATATGATCAGTTGAAAAAAAACAGCATTTGATGTTCTTTCACTCTTTGGCACTGCATATTTATGCGAACAATCTTTATCCCTCATGAATGTTATCAAAAGTAACTTAAGAAATCTTCTTATTGATGAAAACCTGGAATTCTGCTTGAAATAAAAACTGCAAAATGCAGCGACAATAAAACCTGACTTATACAAACTTTTCGAACAAATGCAAGGTCATTGTTCACATTAAATGCGCGTTTTGTCATATTTTTTTAATGAAAAAATTGTTTTGTCAATGGATAAGATTGTTATTATTATATCTGTCCTTATTTATGTTAATAGCTATTTTAAACCGACTCCTAAAAACATGGTACTTGAAAAGAAATTTGGCTCTGAAAAGAAATATAGATCGTTGTACTGCTAATCTTTGGCTCTTTTGAGTAATGAGTTTGCCGACCACTGGCCTAAGACATGAAACCAAAGTAAATGTAATGGGGATAGATTTACGGTTTCTTCTTCTTCGAATTCATGCTGAGAGTTGTCCTAGTTTTTGGTTATTACGCTGATGGGTTTTCTAGGACGACTGGCGATTAATCAATCTTGAACTTTTTTAGTGCACTCAAGGGGATCTGCAGACAAGAGGATCAGAAGATATTAGTGGCATTTAGATTAGATTAACCAAGAGTTTTTTTAGGAAGAATGTCCTAGAATGATACTCTCTGAATCTCTTGAAATATTTATTAATGACTTCTTGAATTAATTAAAATGACTAGAAATCCCTTATTAGATGGAGAGTTTGGTACTTACGTATTAACGCTACCGAGGCTACAGATTGGCGGTAATGCGCCAATAAAGAGCAATCTTGTTTGCAAAAACCGCCAAATTGGCGGCATTTAAAAACCGCCAAATTGGCGTTAATACGTAAGTTCAAAAACCGCCAAATTTGGCGGCACTTAAAAACCGCCAAATCTGTAGCTTCGGTGGCGTTAATACGTAAGTACCGAGAGTTTCTATCATCTTCTTCGTCCCGATTCAAGAATGTATCCTAAAATTGAATTAAATGTCTCGGATGGTCCTGGGCTTCACTTATATAAGTAAATTGTCCATGTTAATTTTTTAAAGATTGGTTACATTTAATTTTAAAAAACATGTCTGGAGAATTTATCGTCCATGCTTATCACTACACAC
>BGPR01003425.1:74802-100499 GCA_013235015.1 Araneus ventricosus
CCAACTTATTTTAAGAAATAATGCCAGTTCACTGTCGCAATTATTTTCAATATAATTGTTTTCTAAAACTGCAGATTAAACACACTCGTCTACTACGTTCAGGGCCAAGTGCTATCATTATTCTCAAAGTGAAGTTACTAGATATCTCGAATTAAATTCTCTAGATGACGCAGGACTAAAGTTCTAATAAAAATTATTATTTTATCATTCACTAAAAAACTATTATAATAATCTACGGATCGGACCCAAACTGCGCCTTTCTTATGCTTTCTCCACTCGTCTCATGTCCAATGCCTGTATGCTTTAATCTTCAAAAACCGCTTTTTTCGGTTTTGCAGCTAAATCAATTTATATTTTGGTGGTCGCCGGATATTAAACTCTATTCTTTGTAGGAGCCATCTCGTAGAAAGCATATATTTGTTTCCTGGTTTTCTCTAGGAGAAACTGGGATAAATCCGGGAGGTAAGGTTCGAAGGCCTATTGGAGCTAAAATATTCGACATAGAGCTCTAACATTTTGTTGAAAAATTCATTGGTTATCGGAGTACAATATAGCTTTTCAGAAAGGTCATAGTTTCATTACTTATTTATCAATGATTTTTTTATAAGAATAAGTCAAACTATCCGGTTTTACCACAAAACTGGGTACTCATGTTAACGTATGGAAAATTAGGAAAACTCGATTTTCAGTGGAAAAGTTGCAATCATTTTTATTTTGTATTACATATTATGAAAATTAGTTTAAAAAATTCACGTGCAAAGCAGTTGTCTTCTTCCTCCGTGCCACTGCAGCATTCAAGGGAACAGCTAAGGCAGTTTTTACATTGGATTAACCTTTCTTCTTTATTTAAATTAGAAAATACATCATTAAAATATGAAAAATCAACGTCTGATGTGTTTTTATCGTCTCATCGGAGGAATAATCATTGCTGACTCTCCCGGTCTTACGCCACTTTGAGTACCCGATTTTGCCCCCAGAGCAGAGGTTATAAAAAACTAAAGAGAACAGCGTAATTATTGGAGTAAATCCTTATTGTTATAAACTTATAGTTTATAGCATGTAGCAAGGGTCTGTGACAGCTTGCGATTTATCTATTATGTAACCATTATACTACTGAGTGTAAATATTGTATTAAAGAGATTGATAATTAAATTACATATTTATACGAAACTCTTGTTTTATGATTTTATCCCGACGTTTTCACGAAAACTCTACGGCGCGGAACCGAAATGCGCCTTTCTTATGTTTTATTTACAGCAGCTTTTGATGGCGCCATCTGTTGACAGCATATAGAACTACATTTCGCGAATGCGCAGTAAAACAATATTTACTACAAATGATCATATTTCCCTTAATATTCAAATTTTTGAATTCAAATTTTAATACAATGTTTCTTTTACGTATTGTTAAGTATTCTGTAAATTTCGTACAATTCGAAAGAAAACTGCATGTTATAATCAAAACACATGCGGAGTTTGAAATTTTCAATTTAATACCGATTTTTACTTATATTCTGATAAATATTTTTATTGTCTCACTTTGGTTCCTAGTAATACTCTTCAAGCTCTTTAAAGTGGCACCAGAATCAACCTCCTAGTTAAACGCGTTTCCATGCTATAACCTTACATGAAGCTCATTCATAACAATCACGCACATGCGCCTACACTGGTACGGTGATGTCACAGGTAAAAAAATACTATGCGACAAACTCTTACAGATATGATATATCCGTTGTGGGGTTAACTATTCTTTTCGCAATATTAGTCTCGTAGTTATGAGCGATTCAAGTTTGACGGTAATTTGTCACACAAGAAAATTCCAACGACTATCACTGTAACGAGCGAAAAGACATTTTCACGTCAATATTCATAACGATTCCGAATCTCTATAGATGATCAAAATTTTAATTTCTTTGTAATTTGACGCTGTAATTCTATAACAAAAAGTAATTCAAGCGAAACGTTTCATATTTATTAAAAAATTATTATGCATGCACAAGAGTAGTAAAAAATATTTTCAGCGGCAATTTTTTCAGCAATTTTTTTTATATATTTTCTTCGAAGACATTTCATGAATTCTGTATAACATTGAATATCTTCTTAATGACAAATTATACGCAAAGGTGGATTGTCTCAAAGTGTACTGTTATGAGTTTGATCCTTAACCTCGCATACAAAACACTTCATTTAATAGATTAAAAATGCAGAAATACCAAAGCCTAGGCTTCCTTTTCGGATTTTTTTTCTACGTTAAAATAACGAATCTCTATTCTTCATTTATAAAAGACTTTACCGATAGAGCCACATCCAACCTAACACAAGTTACTTGTTTATTAACATGTTTTAAACTTCCAGTGTGATATTTTTCGTTCAGCTAAGCAGTGAACTAATTTGAATATGTGTTTCATGATTTTTCCGCAGATTTTCATTCATTCATTTTCCTCCCTGTGCATATTAAGAAAATAAAAATATTGGTAATAACTTTTAATGTGAGACTCACAGGAATTCTCGATTATCTTCTATTTTCTTTCAGGTTAAAAATTTTCAAAATAAATTAATCAAAATGAAGATATGTCTCAGATAGGAAACTTCTACACTAACCTATCAGGGATTCATGGATTTCGTGGATTTTCCTTCGTTATTTCAATTATTGGATAAATTCAGTCCACAGAAGGAATATTATTTGACCATTTAGTCATTCCCTTGACAGAAAATTTATACATTTTAGAACTCTGATGGCGAGTGGCACTTTGAAAAAGTTCGCTATTCTAGTTCTCATTATTTTCCCATTTTATTTGTTTAATGTTAATGTGTTATAACTTTTATTGAAGCATGATTATTGTTGTTTGATTGATTCTTAATCGGTTAGTTGACTTCAGACAATATTGTTAATGCAATAATTGGATGCTGCTACGTTGCGCGCAAAAGGTATATTGTTATTGATATTGTTTACTTCTTCTGGTTCTTCTAGAATTTCTTTTTTGTATAATTAAATTATCGGTCATGGATAACATTCACAAAATAAATCTGATTGCACATCATAAGTATGTAATTTATTTTAAATCCAAATAATTTAGATGCGAAGCAATTTCGATACTTACTCTAATTTTAAAAATATTGCATTTGATATTCTTGTCGTCATTTTCTTTCAATAGCCATATAATTTCAAAACTTAACTGAATAGAAAACTTGTTGGTAGCTTTTTTTCAGCAACGCGCATTAACGCCATTTTGCATCACGTACATTTCTGCAGCTTAAAAATGTGATTAATTTTATAGTTAATATGAAAATTATGTATTTTCATATTTTTGACTTCAAGTAGAAACGCTTTTAACAAATAATATTAATCAAATAATCAAAGTTATTTCAAAAATCTTCAGTTAAATTTTCAAGTTGAAGACACATTTTTAATTATTATTTTTCTTATACATTACACTGATTATATAGATTGATGCAACCACAGGTGAGAAATAAAATTTGTGCATCGTATTTTTCCAGGAAATTTTTCAGCTTTTTGCATTACTTGCAATATTTATATTTTCATATTTTCTCAGAAGATATAATTTTTATAGAAATCTACAGAATAAAAATTCAGAAAAGTATTCTCAGTCATTTCCTGATTTGCTAGAGTTCTGAAATATTGTACATTTATGTGTTCTCGGTGGCAATACACTTTTTCAATATTTTTAGAACTTAATTATCAGTTAATTATTAATTTAATTTAATTTTGATTTCATATAAGGGATGCAACCTTGTTGTTCATTTGAAAATTGATTTCAAGGTTTCATTATATTTACGATAATAAATTATAAAATAAAAACTAAAAAATAGAAAATATTTTAAATAAAAAGAATCCACTCATTATTACACTATTAAAGGTGTGTTCATAAAAACCATTTTTATTTCCACACGATTATTAAATGGTCCACAACATGCAAGTCAACATGCAACATGCCCTTATCAAACTTTTGTATTCAACTCTGATAAACCTTCAACTTCAGAGAAGATTTCCCTCATTTTTTTTCTAGAATTCTTCCAAATTTGTTGATCTCAAAGAAATGAAAGAACTTTTCAAATTCTCTCTGACATGTGCATATCGCCACAGCCTAGGAGAGTTTGTTTACCACCTTAGTAATTCCAAAGCTTTATTGTGAAATATTTTTCTAAGAAAAGCCATTGCAATATTTATGGAAATATTTTCTTCGACAAACAAATTGGTAACGGTTGTCTCTTCTTGGCCTTTCAGAACCACGCATAAGAAATCGATATTTCTTAAAGTTCTAAGAAATGTTGCATTCAAACTCCAGTTTTTGATGTCAAAACAGTTTTCTCTTATATTTCAATTCATTATATTTATAAATCTAAAGATAAAAGATTCTCTACATAAAGGCTTGCGTCTATAATTGGAAAGAAATAATTTAAACTTGCAATTTTAAAGGAATCTTAAAGGGAAGAAACATTTCTAATTCTTTTAGAGCATTCATCATACACATATTCCATTAATTTCCAACATCTTTAGCAAATTCTTCATCAAACAGCGAATCATATAAACGTTTTTGCATTCAAATATTCTTCTGTCTAAAACAGTTAGATTTAGAGGAAAGTAGGGTAAAACCGGGTAGCTAAGACTCGAAGGTCTGTTGGAGATAAACTATTCGACACAGAGCTTGTTAAATTGTATTAAAGTAATAATTGTTTAACAAGTGATTCCTGTAAAATCATAATTTCATTACTTTTTTCAATTCCTACTATTAGTTCACACTCTCCCTATATATATTTATATATCTTGTTCAAATTTTAAATCGTTAATAAAATACTTTTTATTCATCCATTCAAGTTCAAATACGTTTTTTAAAACTTGTAGTGGATGATACTTGATGTTAATACAGTTTTTTCAAATATTAATTCATTAATTACACTATATGCCCAAAAGTATCCGGACACTTGCAGATTTTCACATTTTTTAGAATTTCTGCGAAATGGTTTAACTGATTGCCTTTAAACTTCGGATATGTAAAGAATAGACAATAATTCACATTTTACATTGAAGATTCGGTCCTGAGTGCAATTGGGGGACCGTCTACAAACTGATGAAGACAAAAACGTTTTTGGCCCATTCCGCTTCACAGAATACTAATAACAAGATGAAACTTTCAGAAATGGTAATGTTTAATGTGCATAATATTTACAGGAATTTTCGTAAACTCAGCTCAAATATTTAGGAAGATATAAAGGTTTTCTTAAAAAGTCTCAAATTTTCCCATCTGTTTTTTGCTTATAACATGCAGAGTTTTCTATTATATTATACGAAACTTACAGAAAAATTGACAATGTGTTAGAGAAGCATTTTGTAAAAATTTGGAAAGGAATTGTTGAATATTAGAGGAATTATGAGTAATTTTAGTAAATAATGTTTTACTGCGCATGCGCAAAACATAGTGTAATTTTTCTTTCACAACTTTAAAGCCAGATATATAGGGCAACTTATATAAAAAAAATTTCAGTTCAATATCAATAGTATTGAAAAAGATATCGGCATTACAACGAGCAGAATTTTAGCTCCTGTCGAAGAGAAGCAAAAAGATGAGGGGTTGTACACAAATTGATATTTTTTAAACTTGTATCTTTAAATAGTTATATTGAATTGTAAAGTGGTTAGAATTCGCTGCATACCCATGAACACATATAATATTCGTAATGAATAAAAAATATATATGTAGAATTATTAAAATATTTTAAGAAAATAAATTAATTATATAAAAAATCGTTTCGCCATAAAATAAATATATTTAAAAATATCGTTTGGTAGTAAAATTGTAATATGTAACTTGTTAACAATCATGTAAATAATATAATTAAAGTAATAAAATTTTTGTTATTTATAGTGCCTAATTTGCTGGAATTTAAGTTATGCACGTAATTGATAAGTGTTCATGGGTATGCAGCAAATTCTAACCATTTTACAATTCAATATAACTATTTAAAAGATAAAAGTTTAAAAATATCAATTTGTGTACAACCCCTCATCTTTTAGCTCCTCTTCGACAGGAGCTAAAATTCTGCTCGTTGTAATGCCGATATCTTTCTGAATACTATTGATATTGAACTAAAAGTTTTTATATAAGTTGCCCTATATATCTGGCTTTAGAGTTGTGAAAGAAAAATTACACTATGTTTCGCGCATGCGCAGTAAAACATTATTTACTAAAATTACTCATAATTCCTCTAATATTCAACAATTCCTTTCCAAATGTTTACAAAATGCTTCTATAACATATTGACATTTTTTCTGGAAGTTTCGTATAATATAACAGAAAACTCTGCATGTTATAAGCAAAAAACAGGTGGGAAAATTTGAAATGTTTTAAGAAAACCTTTATATCTTCCTAAATATTTGAGCTGAGTTTACGAAAATTCCTGTAAATATTATGCACATTAAACATTACTATTTCTGAAAGTTTCATCTTGTTATCAGTATTCTGTGAAGCGGGGTGGGCCAAAAGCTTTTTTGTGTTCATCAGTTTGTAGCCGGCCCCCTAATTGCACTCAGGACCGAATCTTCAATGTAAAATGTGAGTTATTGTCTATTCTTTACATGTCCGAAGTTTAAAGGCAGTTAGTTAAACCATTCCGGGGAAATTCTAAAAAATGTGAAAATCTGCAAGTGTCCGGATACTTTTGGGCATATAGTGTAAATTTAATTAATTAATTTCAGTTTTATATGGGAGGAAAAAATTTCTCTTATATAATATATTTCGCAGGATCACGTGATGCTTGACTTTAAAAATAAGTTATTTCAAATGCTTGAGCTTTTCTGAAGGATCACGTGACAGTTGCTTTTGTTCACGCATTCCTTAAGAATCGCGTGACAGTTGATTGAAAAATAAAGTAGTAATCTTCATCGCAAATCGCTTGTTTAATTGTTTTCTGTAATCGAAAATAATGAATTTACCATAATGTCACCTACCCTATGTCCGTTCCTGGGTTTCAAGTTACAACTCTGCCAATTTTCATCCAAAACGGTTTGGTAATTTTGCCGTGAATGCAATGTAGTGAAAAAAGAAATTTGTCTTGTAATGGGAAAGTTGGTAGACGGTCGGCGTAGAATCTCCATGTCTTCGGATCGCAGTGGCCCGTATATTTTCTCCTGTTACTTGGGGTTAAAAATGAATGGAAACAATGAAATAAACAAACACACTAGATCAGGGATGGGCAAACTTTTTCGGTCGCGGGCAAAAAATCGAAAAAAAAAGTTTGGCGGGCCAAGATAAATTTTTCTAAAATTTTAAAAACAATATACAAGTATTACAATTTAAATATGTTAATGAGATGAATGAAATTGTGATTTCATTTATAAAAGTTCCTTATATTGAGGTTCGAAGTGAGATGTACTGATTCTAAGGAACGAGGCTAAATGCTCATCTGTCAGTCTACTTCTGAAATAATTCTTTCTAAGGTTCATAGTGGAAAACACTTGTTCACATACATAAGATGAAGCAAACATAGCACTCAACAGAAAAGAAACCGGAAATACCATCAATAAATCAAATAAAAAAGAACATTACAACCAGAAGGCGCGAGCGAAAGGCAGACGCACTGGCGCCAACACTGTCTGTGCTTGCTATTTCCGTCGATTTATGTTTTGTAGAACAAAAATAGAGAAAGTAAAAAGATCATCAGTCCTTTGAAAAAAAGGAAGAAAAAAAAATTAAACAAAGTAGAAAAGGAGATGGATATATAATATATAAATTATATTTTCTTTTAATTTCCGTCGGACCGGCAAATTAAAATTCTATCCGCGGGCCGGATAAAACCTTCCGGCGGGCCGGAGTTGGCCCACGGGCCGTAGTTTGCCCATGTCTGCACTAGATTAATGGTATCGACGCTTGCTTCACAAACGGACAATTCAAAAGGAAAGCGAAAAGAAACTACAACACAACGCAAGCGACGATTAGAGAAAGAAAAACAAAAGCGCTAAGAAAAGCTTGCAAATGAAACAGAAGAAGAAAAGCGCCTACGCTTAGATAAACGAAATCAAAGAATATACATGATGCATCTCAAGAGCAGCGCGAAACTCGATTATTAGCTGATCGTCAAAGACATGCACTATCAACAACAAATGAAACTCAAGAACAACGTGAATTACGATTACAAGATCTACGTCGTTGACGAGCACTAAAAATAGCAAATGAGACGCAAGAGCAGCGCGAAACACGATTCGTTGTAGACAAGAACTATCCATAAAAAATGAAACTCAAGAACAACGCGAAGCTCGCCAAGAAAGACAACGTATTGAGCATTCGCAAGCACTGATAAAAGTAAATGCACAAATCGCTACATTCGAAAGAGCCATCAACACATTCTGTGACAGAACTTGCGAAATCTGTACGAAACGATGCTATCCAAATCAAGTCGCAAAATGCTATTTGACAGAAACGAAGGCGTATTTATCTGATGAATTAAGGAACAAGCCAATGCTTCTAATATGTCATCGCTGTAAAAATCACATCAACAGTAATAAGGATCATTCGCCGCCGAAGGCATATTGGAACACTTTGGATCCTGGCCCTATACCAAGAGAGCTGCAAGAATTGACTCAGGCTGAAATACGCCTACTAGCGAGAATCAAACCATTCATAAAAATCATCAAGTTCGATGGAGTACTTGGCCAATATGGATACGGTACTGCTGAACGAAGAATGCTACTATTAATACTATCATGGGCAGCAACAGTACATAAGATGCAAGGTAGCACTGTAGATTATGCAGTAATATATGTAGGACGAAACCTCTTCGCAGCAGGTCAACCATATGTCGCCTTGAGTCGTGTGAAATCATTAGATGGACTATTAATTGAAGAACTGGACTGCTCGAAACTTGCTGGAAAGGTTCCTTGCAATAATGAAGCATTACAAGAGATGGATCGAATGAGAAATTATAGACCACCATCAGCTCCATAAATTAGAAACGAAAAAAATAGAAAGCGAATGAATAGTAACAAACAAAAATAATAGTCCAACACCATATATAGAAAGGAAAATGGAAAATTGCAAGGAAATTCGCTTTCTATTTTGCCACTTAATATTGTGATTCTGTCATATGTATATACATATTTATATTAATTTAATTATTTAATAAAAAGTAGCTAAAATAAAATTTTTCTTTGTTGACCTATGTAGGAATTGACTTAACATTTTTTTATAATACTTGTTATAAAATAAATCAAACACCCGGTTTTACCATACTAGTGGGATAAAACCGAGTACACATTTTAACTTTATAAGAAATTAGGAAAGCTAGAGTTTTAGGTTTTCTGATGGGAAATTATTAAAACTAAATTTTTACTTTTTTCCATGAGAAATGGGGGCCCGGCAAGAATTGAACTATATTTTTACATTTATTTTCGCCGCATGGTACTGAAGGAATGGTACAAGGTGAGAGAGTATGGCGAGGACACAGTGAACATACATAGGATTGACAGAGTGAACATATATGGGATTGACAGAGTGAACATACATGGGATTGACAGAGTGAACATATATGGGATTGACAGACTGAACATACATGGGATTGAAAGAGTGAGAATGAAGGAGAGAGGAACTGATAAGATTATAGGGATGTAGTTAATTTAGTTGGAATGAGAGAGGATAAGGGTTATTGGAGAAGTATTGGGTGTATGGCGCGGAGAGGGAGGGCGCATACCAGCAATTTGTCTCGGGACCTGATAATTTCAATGCATCACAACTGCGAAACTGTTTCATTGAAATATGTTTTTACAAATAGCTGTTCCCCTGACGTTCATTTTACGTGATCCTTTTTTATTTTTTTGGAAGCGTTCATCTTCCCATATTTCAAAAGGCAGATCTTTTCCATCCACTATATTTTTTCTGGGCAATGTTTTTAACATAGCTGCTTCAATATTAGCCATCTCGATATAAAGACTGAATAAATTTTCTTATTCAAAATCACGTAACGGTACTTTGGTGCCTGATAGATTAATTTCCCGCCAAGATTAGGAAAACTCAACTTTCTTGTTTAAGAAATTTCCAAGTTGTACTCCCCTCCATCTCTGTACTGGGCATGCATTTACTTCTTCTTTCTAATCCTTCTTATCTGAATCAGATCAGATCCATGAGGTCGTTCGTCGTCATCATATCCAACACGAAATCCGGTCGCATAAGCAGGTCATCATACGCCAAGGCAACACAGTCAAGTAGATGTTGCGGAGTGGCCTCAACCATGCTGCGCTTTGTGCAGATATTGAACTTCTTATCACCACGAGAGAATCTGAGGGTTTTCAAGTGACCGGAATTTAAGCGAATGATGCGGTATCAGAAATAATAGGCGAACCAAGCATGGTCAAGAGGAGATAATGAGCAGCTTCCGTTGGTACCATGCACCTTGAGCACCTGAAAATAGAAGTCTGACTTTGCTCCACTGCCTGCCAAGCATTGGATGAGTATAATGGAATGGCCTTCACGTCTCGGTTGGCCCTACCAGGAGATTAAACTCCCGACGTACTTCACCCATTCCGCCCAGTGCCATCCCCGCCACGTTTGAGACTGCATGGCAGGACTTGGGGGAATCCATGAGGTCGTACACCTCATGGTCAAGAGGAGAGAATGAGCAGCTTCCTTTGGTACCAAGTACCTTGAGCACCCAAATATAAAAGTCTGGCTTTGCTCCAGTGCCTTCCAAGCATTGGCTGAGCATAATGGAATGGCCTTCACTCCTAGGGTGGCCCTACCAGGAGATTAAACTCCCGACATACTTCACCCATTCCACCCAGTGCCACCCCCCCCCACCCCGTCACGTTGAGGCTGCAAGGCAAGGATTGGACATTTACTGTATTATTAAATCGTTTTAGAACCTCAGAAGCCGGCTTGTTAAATTTTGTTTAACCATCTGATTCCTAAGACTATTGGAATAGAGACCACAAAATACGGGAACGCTCGAATTTCTCTTTCAAAGAAAAGGGAAATTCACTTACCCTCTCAAAAACCGCAATGACAGCTGGCACTCTCCGAATTCTAAGAACTCCCTCCCCGTTCCCTAAACCCTTCTGGGTGAGCCACTCTAACGAAGAAAGCGCTAGATGCGGGTGTGAAATCTATCACACTTAATGAAAGGGGGTGGAAATTTCACAGTGATATTCCGACTCTTCGGAGGTCCACAGTCTTTTGCTTCAAGGGACGGTTAGGACGTTTAAGTACCGATAGACTTAAAACCATCATTATGCGTTCAAACAAACAAGCACTTTCTATTCTATACATACCTCAAAACATAAAAGGATCATCCTGTCCTGCCTTGAAACTCGGGGACATTGAATGGCAGTCACTGCAATAGCTCGAGTACTGAGACCGGAATCCTAATGGCCATCACAGGCCACGGCCTTATACCTCCCGTAGGAGGCATGCACCATTCCCGGAAGAGGGCAAGCCCGAGCCATTACTTTACTCCCAGGAGAATCGGGAAACCGCTTACTTATCCGGCGGCTTCTCACTCATGAACGCATGGTGCTCCCCCCCCAGGGCGAAAGAATTTTGGCAGTGCGAGCTTTGAACCAGAGACATTTGGGTCCCAAGTCGAGAATCTTAACCACTGTACAAAAGGAATTCCCCCTGTCCGGAGGTGGATACTGACTTATACACATCAGAATAGGATGGCGCAGCACGGTGCACTACAGGAGCAACCGCCAGCTTGTTTGATATTATCTGAATATCAAGGAAGCGATAATTGCACTTCTGCGTGCTGCGAGCATATGCTGCGCAGATTGCTGCCCCAATTGTTTATGCGCAGACTTTGATCTATGAAATGCGTCATAGACTTTGTGCTATGAAATATGCCATATACTTTGAATTGGGAGAGCTGCGTTGCTGCAGGAGTTGTAGTGCTGCCATATGTAATTTTTGGGGCTGTCATCTAGTAGTGGGACTGAACGTTGTTGTTGCGTGTTCTTTGTCCGCGAGTCACCACTGTGGTAGTACGTAATTCGGAACCTGGGACATTTGGGTCCCGAGTCGAGCATCTTAACCACTAGACAAAAGGAATTCCCCTGTCTGGAGGTGGATACTGACTTATTTACATCAGAATAGGATGGCGCAGCTCGGTGCACTACAGAATCTATATATATACGTAAACAACTGAATAAATGGTATGGACTCTCCTGTTAGATAAGAAGGTATAAAATCAACTTCTTTAATTGTTATTTTGAGAATGCAATAAGATGAAAGGAATTTTATCGGGGAATTATCATTGTGAATAGATTTTTATGTGCCCTTTCCTTGGACACATTTTACTGATTCAAATATCGAACAATAACTGGCACACAAAACGGCGTAAGATTAATAAATATGCTCTGTAGACAGAAAATAATTTCCAATCAGACGACAGCAACAGCCCAAGAATTCATTCACTTTATATTCGTCTCCGAGCAATAATATCGGACACATCCATGAACGTCTCCGAAGAAGTGCACTTTGTGAAGTCATAAAATCTCATGAAGGAGGACGAATTGTGTTTGGAATGATACATCCACGAGTTTATGGATGTAACATAAAGCGGTTAACTGCCTTAGCTCCGGTTGTTTGTTTTCAAGCTGGGTCTTGAAGTGCGCTATTAATTTCATTGGGAATGTGCATAAATAAAGGATATTGAATTACAAAATATTTGAAAGTTCACTGCAATCATTAAAATTGTATAAAATAATCCATTAAGAGAATGTAGCGTTTCAAATCTTAATTAAATCTGGATATCCTTTTGCGTTGAAACTTTTAATTTTGTTGAAAATACGACTCGTTAGGAATAATGGAGTTAATCCATTTGACGTCATAGTCACATGATAAATCTAGCTGAGCGTGTTATCTCATATCTAACTGCACGCTGGTTTGCGCTGATTTGTGACGTCACTTCCCTTATTATCTTTTAAGATTTACAATGGATTCTAAAATTAAATAAGAGCGCCGCACTTGATGTGTATCATATAAGCATAAATAGATTTCTTTTCCTATTTTATCATCATTAAAAACTCATGTTTGAAGTTTACCATGCAAAAACAAAGCAACACATCTTGAGAAAAGAAGTGAAACATAGACTTAGTATTCTTTTAATTTTCCCTAGAGAGGTCAATCGAATAGATTTTCCTAGAGAGATCAATAGAATAGATTTTCCTAGAGAGATCAATTGAATAGATTTTCCTAGAGAGGTCAATCGAATAGATTTTCCTAGAGAGATCAATAGAATAGATTTTCCTAGAGAAATCAATAGAATAGATTTTGCTATAGAGAGCAATAGAATAGATTTTCTTAGAGAAATCAATAGAATTGATCTTCCTAGAGAGATCAATAGAATAGATTTTCCTAGAGAGATCAATAGAAAAGATTTTCCTAGAGAAATCAATAGAATATATCTTCCTAGAGAAATCAATGAAATAGATTTCCCTCGATATATCAATAGATTAACCCTCTAATAACCAAGTCGCAATTTTTTCAATAATATTTTATATATTAATGTTACAACATATCTTGAAATTAGCTAGAAATTTTCAAAAAAATTCTGCCTGAAAAATTTAGATTTTAGTGCCCTCCAAAGCCTGGCGTCCCTATTTAGATAAGTGATATAAAATGCAGAAAGAAAACCTATCAAAATAAAATAAAATATGTGAAATTCCTCAAAAAATAGATGTTCTTACAATTGCATTTAATGATAAATTTTTAAAATGCGAGTAAGTTAATTGATAAATAATTGAACAAACTTATCATTTTCTTCATGACTGCAAAAAATCAATTTCCGAGTCTGACTATAAAAAGGTTTCATTATCAACTGGAAGCTTTAGAAGTGCTGCCATTGAATGAATATAAAAGAAACGAATACTTAAAAATACTTTTAAAAAAAAATTATGTTGAAAAATTAATCCTTACGAGTTTATGATGTATTTTAAAAGCAACCATAAAAAGTGACACTAAACTTTAATGAATTAAAACAAAATTTTCTCGGAATATCTCTGATTAGAATACCAAGAAATAATCTCATTCTTCGAAGAAAAACCTCAAACAGCAGCTCTTTTACAGTTTATAAGGTGGAATATTATCTGATTATAATTCGAAGATCCCAAAAAAGCATAAATCTAATAAATTCATTATTTGTACGTACGTAAAAATAGAGAAATTCAAATTTCAAAAATCCAAAAAATAAAAACGGCCCGTCTGTTAAAAAAGCAATCCACTTATGTGTCGATCTATAATGATTTAGAAAGAAAACGAAAAATGTTTCACGTGCTACCGTAACGAAATTTCTATTTCACTGAAGTTCAATGACCTCGCCATTGAAATTAGAAAATACGCTAAGCCTAATCAACTGCCTTCATTTATGCTGAAAAAAACCATCTCTTGAGATTGAAAGTTTTTTTCAAATAAGTGATATTCATTTGTTTAATTTTATTCAAAGGCAACTTAACTCGACATCTGAAATTGATCGAGCGTCTACAAAAAGCCAATTTCGATATTTAAATCAGTTCTATTGTCTGATTTTTTTCTAATTAGAGCATGTGTTGATGTGTCATTGTTCAAAGCAATTATTATAGTACTAGAAGATTTGCCTGCAAACCATATCTCAGAACTGATTGCAGCAGATTTACTCACGAAAGATTCAATACGAACTCTCATGCACATTGGCAGAGTGCTTAAGAAATAATAAAAAACAGGATTGATGAATCAATAGGCAGTAACTTTCATTTTATTAATAACTTTACTTCTAACGATTGCTTTCCTTTTATCCGAGTAAAAATAATGCAAAATCCACTAACAGAAAAAAATGCATTACCGAATACAAAATAAAAAAAATGATGAATTGGTGAATGCAAATCTTTAAGTAAAACTTTCATAATTCAATGAAAAGATAATAAGAAAAGCGTATATGAATCAACATAAAATAAAAAAGAAAAGAAGCTTCTAAACTCGGTTAAAAAGAACAAAAAACAATAATATCCGTTGGATACTTTAAATTTCTTGTAATTTAGCAAAACGTTTCAGTGTTCCCCAACACTCGGAGAAAAAAAAAGCAAACACAAAATAAAGAAATAAAAAAGTGCCGAAAGATATATTAGGAATTTAAATAAATTCTGATATTGCTAAAAAATCATCTCAGTATCCCCGTGTTTATGCTAATTTGTTGATTTTAATTTGATAATTTGTCTACTAATAACTAAAGAGAATGTATGTGTTGGCGCTCTACAGGGCAGACAGCTGGACCTAGAGCTACGAAATTGGCACAAACAAACTTTGGAGGATGGGAATGTGCATCTCGGAGCAATTTTTTCGAAATTTTAATTAGAATTTTGATTAATTAAAAATTAAGCAAAATGTTGACGCTTTTCTTAATAACTTCTGAAAATATTATAGCTGAACAATCATTTTCACGCCATCTGAAAGTAAAAAATATTACCTTTTCAATGATATCAATTAAGTTGCTCTACAATTTTTTTCTAACTTTAATAATTTTTCATAAATATTTTTTGGCATAATTTACAACAATACTTTTCATTGTTGACACGCAGTTCAATCCGTTTTCATTGCTGAAACAAATATTTAATTCCGTGTTTCTCTTTCATTGTTGAAAGCTGAGGTAATATTCTTATACAATAATCCCATTCGCTCATTCAATAATGACGCAGACAAAAGGGGCGTGGTTATTTTAAGTTCCGCCCAGCGTTACCGAAATTTCTGAACAATTCTATTATAGATCCCGTCTATTGTAAGTAACACACTGAAATTCCACATTAATTGCGCGTTTGTTCATTTTCCACACATTATTTATCAAAAATTGCACACTTTTGAGCAGTAATATATGCAATAAAATGAGAGGGAAATCCAAAAATAACGTAGCTGATGTATGTTCATCATGGTTATTATTTACTTATAAATAAAAGCTCGAATATAGACAAGAGCAGCTGCCATTCCATAATACCATAACTTTGTAAAGAATTTAAAAACCCGAACAACTGGAGGCCTATTACGCTGACAAGATGCCAGCTCAATTTATAAATTCACGCGTTATCCATATTTAAAGAGAAAAATCCAATTTATAAAATTATTAAAGTGGATTTTTTTTCATGACCATTGTATGACCAACAGTATTATATTGTTTTAAACTGCCATCTAACAGGCATCTGTAACAGGAAGAAAAAAATTCGTTACATTAATGTTCGATGTTAAAGAGTCCTGTTATTGAACATGAATATTCAGAATTCTGAAAGATGTAATTTATTTAGTATTAAGAAGGAAAATTATAAACTCTTATATTTATTTTTAACAAAGATTTTCCAGGTTCTGAGAGAGTGCTATCAGGTAAATTTTATAATGAGAAAGTCCTAAACATAATATTGTGACAAATGTGTGTACGTGAATGCAGTCCGATAAGCAGGATTAAAAAAAATAAAGCTCTTTATTTTACAAATATTCTAAGCAAAGAAACGTAGCACAAGTATTAAAACAGCACTTCTAAAAATTCACAACAGAGATTAGCAATAAATCTCAACACAGCACTTTCAAAATAGCGGTCAATGTCTTTAAAGCTCACCAGCGTTCACTGCTCATCAAAATCCAACTCACTCTTCTTGGCTTGACAGCTTGCTTTTATACTTTTTCAACAGGAAGTGACATCATTACGTAGGAAGTGACGTAATCTCCAGAAAGTTCATGAAGCCAGTAGAAATAGGGTGACAGTTCAAAGTCTTTCTAGGAAAATCATTTTGTCGCCAAAGTCGCCAACTTTGTCGCCAAGTTGCCAAAATGGTCACCAAGGTCGCCAAGTTTGTCACCAAGGTCGCCAAATTTGTCGCCAAGATTAGCATCTCAGGGAAACAACTTTAGGGCTTTGTAACAATATATTTTTTTCACCAATAATGGAATCATTTAGCGTCATAATTTGTACACTTTCGTAAATGACTTCAACAAGAAATACAAGCAACAATTAAGGTTATTATTCTCTAGAAAAACAAAAAAATATATTCGTTTCTTCTAAAAAATTCCTGATCGCAATTCATTTTTGCACAATTTGTGATCTACTTCATGAGCTCGACATTTCATGACAATTAGGTCACGTAGTATCTGGTTAGGTGTTATGGTGAATTTAAATGAGAATTATATTATTTCTGAAATTATAATATATAAGGTGAGCAGAAAAGTGGTGTACAAACTTTACATGTTGTACTGTCAGCTACTGATAAAGTTTTTTTGACGTGAAAACGCCTTTCCGCTCGTTACAGTGATAGTCGGTCGAACTTTCTTGTGTGACAAAATACCGTCAGATTTGAATCGCTAATAACCACGAGATCAATAGTACAAAAAGAATGGCTGACCCCCACAACGGATTGATCATATTCTGTAAGAGTTTGTCGCATAGTATTTTTTTGCCTGTGACATCATCGTACCAGTGTAGGCGCATGCGCGTGGTTGTTATGAATTAGCTTTATGTAAGGTTATAAATAAGTTTTTCGTGGAAACACGTTTAGCTCGTAGGTAGATTATGGTGTCATTTTAAAGAGCTTCAGGAGTATTACTCTGCATGTTTTTTTATTACGATCTGCAGAATTTTCTTTCGAATTATACGAAACTTGCAGAATACTTGACAATACGTAAAAGAAATATTGTATTAAAATTTTAATTCAAAAATTTTAATATTACAAGAAATGTCAGCATTTGTAATAAATAACGTTTTACTGCGCATATGCGAAATGTAGTTCTATATACTGTCAACAGATGGCTCCGTCAAGAGCTACTCTAAATAAAACATTAGAAGGGCGCAGTTCTGGTCCACGCCGTAGATTTTTCGTGAAAACATAGGGATAAAATAATAAAACAAGTGGTTCATGTTAATATGTAATTTAATTATCAATCTCTTTAATACAATATTTACACAGAGTAATATAATGGTTACAGGGCAGATAATCACAAGTTTAACGCAAGTAGCAAGGGTCTGTGGTAATAAATATCAATTTGTGCAAGAACCCTTATCATTTAGCTTCTCAAAGAGAAATTGAAAGTCACCTCACTGAAATGCCGACAGCTTTCTCAATTTTAATGGAATTCAACTGGAATTTTTTAAAAGTTTCTCTATATATTTGGCTTTGAAGTTTTAAAAGAAAAATTCCGCTGAGCGTCTCGCACATGCGAAGTAAAAAATTATTTAATACAAACACTCATATTTCCTGTAATATTCAACGTATTTACTTCAAAGTGAAATACAATACTTCTGTAACATATTGTAAAGTGTTCTGCAAATTTCGAATAATTTGAATGAAAACTCTGCATGTTACAAGTAAAACACATGAGGAAAAATTTGGGATTTTTGAAAGGAACATTTATTTCTTCCGAATATTTGTGCTATGCTTACGAAAATGCATGTAAATATTATGCACATTAAACCATAACCAATGATAAAAGTTACATCTCGTTATCAGCTTCCTGTGAAACAGGATGGGTGAAACTCCATCTTCGCCTTCATCCCTTTCTGGTGGTCCCCCTAATTGCCCTCGTGACCGAATCTTCACTGTAATATGTATATGATACTCTATTGAATGTCACACGATTCTCCAGAACTGATTTCGAAATATAGTTTTCGTATTAATTGTAAATTTCTGACATTTTACGAAATGTTCCTTAACTTTTCTATGGCAGTGTATTATAATTTCAGAAATGATATAATTCTCATTTAAATTCACCTTAACACCTAACCAGATAATACGTGACCGGATTTTCATGTATCAACTCTTCACGTATGGTCGAAATCAAGCAATGAAAAACGAAAAAAACAAAAGTATATTGGTTTGTTTCTTTGTTAGATTTCTGTGTCGTTTGGAAGCCATAATACATTGAAATGAAACTCAGAACTTTCACCTTTATCGCATCATGTGATAACGTTTGAACTAGCACAATAGCACTCGAGCTTACCATTCTCCTAGAGCTAAGTATAGACTCTACTACAAGGATACTGCGTCCCAACCCAGATGGATTTTGCAGTTTTGCGAAATAATACGTATTATATTCTCTTATTTACCACAGTTTTTTTATAATTTAACAAATTCTTATTTTATAATTGTTCCTTCTACAAAAAGTAAAAATTGAGAAATTATAGTAATAATATAATATGAAACATTGAAAACACGTTTAATTTATTCCAACTTATCCTGTTCTGCAATGCAAAACATATATGAAAACTTAAAAAGAAATTCGCAGTTTTTTTTTTTATTCCAGACTCATTAAAACTTCTTGATTAATTTCTGATTACCATCCTGTCGCAGACCTTGCATACTAAGCATTTTTTTAGAAATGAAAAGCCTTATATTTAACTTATAAATATAGCTACGGTGTTACAAAAAAATAATCAAAAATATATTCCACATATTCTTCAGTACTTCTCGGCATCTTTAAAGTGCCTGTAAAAGCAATTATTTTCGAGAATTATGAAAGTTTTAATGGGATTCAGGAAGTGGAATTACTAGAAACATAAAGAACTTTTACTGTAGACAGATCAAAACACGTAGTTGAGTCTTCTAAAGATTCTAAATAATAACCCCAGGTTAATTTTGATAACATAATAACAGCAGAATTGTTTGGGTCATGAATTCTCTATTAATGCTGGTCTACCTAAAATTTTGAGCAAGTGCTATAGAAAATTAATTTCGGCCAGGTAAAAATTTTAAGAATTATTTAAGTGTCTATTTTAGATATTCTAAAGATTCATGATTATGTGTTGTGTTATATGTTAAAATGTCTCAAAATAAACTAATTAATAATTGAAAGTATTGCTATTATCTCGAAAATAGCTTAGTTTTAAAACAAATGCAGCAATTTCGTATAATCTGATATTTGAATCTAAAATCATTCAGGGCATCTTCTTTAGGCGCGATGGGCATCACGATCTAGGGAGGGGAAAACCCTACCCGTTTTAAACGAAAACATTTTTTGTTTCGGTTAACCGGTTTTTTCGGTTATTTTTTGTCCCGGTTATAACCGAATATTTTTTAAATCCAATAACCAGGTAGTAAAACCGGATCTGAAGATAAGCTCAATTTTAGGTTCGATTAGACTAAAATCTACCAAGTTATGAAGCTTTGAATTTCATCATTTTAGGTCAATCAACGACAAACGCTTCCTTGAGGCGTCTGTTGGTTGGCGGATTACTGAAAGAGTCTTTACGAACTGATAAATATTGGCCAATGGGTTGATTTCCTGTGAGAATAATATTGGTAATAAATTTTGTCGATAAACTGTGTTTGTTTTTCCTAAAAGAAAGCGAAAACCTGTTATTTGGAGAGGTTTTAACCGCCAGGATAAACCGGAGGTAAAAAAAACCTGAATAATCGAAAACCGATCATTTTGAGTGGTTGTAAACGCTAGGTTAAATCGGAGGTAAAAAAAACTGACTAAACAAAAACCTTTTATTTCAAAAACCGATTATTTTGAGCGGTTACAACCTGAGGTGAAAAAAACCTGAATTACCGAAAACCGGTTATTTCAAAAACCAGTTATTTTGAGCTGTTGTAACCGCCAGGTTAATCCGGAGGTAAAAGAACCTGAATAACCAAAAACCTTTTATTTCAAAAACCGATTATTTTGAGCGGTTTTAACCGCCAGGTTAAACCAGAGGTGAAAAAAAAAACTGAATAATAGTAAACCGGTTATTTTGAGCGGCTGTAACCGGTTAAAACCAACTCTTCACGTAAGGTCAAAATCAATCAGTTGAAATGGAAACAAACAAAAATAAATTTGATTTTTATGTTTGTTAGATTTCGGTGTCGTTTGGAAGCCACAACACATTCGAATGAAACTCAGAACTTTCAGCTTTCTCGCATCATGTAGTAACGTTTGAACTAGCACAATAGAGCTCGAGCTTACCATTCTACTAGCGCTAACTATGGACTCTACTACAAGGATGCTGCGTCCCAACGCAGATGGATTTTGCAGTTTTGCGAAATAATATTTTCTCATATTTACCACAGTTTATTTTTATAACTTAACAAATTCAGATTTTATAACTGTTCCTTCTCCAAAAAGTGGTCCAAGGTTTTGCGGTTATTTTTTGTCCCGGTTATAACCGGATTTTTTTTAATCCCGGTAGAAAATCCGGTACTGAAGATAAGCTCGATTTCAGGTTCGATTAGACTAAAATTACCAAGTTATGAAGCTTTGAATTTCCTCATCTTAGGTCAACGACAAACGCTTCCTTGAGGCGTCTATTGGTTGGCGGATTACTGAAAGAGTCTTTACGAATGGATAAATATTTACCAATGGGTTGATTTCTTGTAAGAATAATATTGATAATAAATTTTGTCGATAAACGGTTCTTGTTTTTCCTAAAAGAAAGCGAAAACCTGTTATTTTGAGCGGTTTTAACAGCCAGGTTAAACCGGAGGTAAAAGAATCTGAATAACCAAAAACCGGTTATTTCAAAAATCGGTTATTTTGAGCGACAATTTTATGTAGGATCGGTCGATGAAATGAAAAGTAACATACATAATTTAATAATTCGCGACTCGTTTCCTTCTGCATAAATTTATATTTGGAGCCATTATTGTATTAAATTTTTCTAAACAAAATTTCCAACTCAATCACGAAATGTCTCTTGCGAAAACGTGGCAAGCGAGAGCGTCATCCAGTTGTGCGCGCGCACCTCATGCCTGTGACGTCACCAATTCATGCATATAATTTGCCCAACTTTTCGACTCAGTAGTCGCTGAACTACAATTCCGATTTTCATTTTTTTTTTAACTTTTGTTGTTACCCTTTATCTCTGAATTAAGACATTAGTTATGATTTTAACATATGTAGTTACCAAGATATGGAGGATCTCCCATACAACGTTTTTGTGGCGTTTTGGCGTGTGAATGAAATTCCTTCCTGAGACCCCAATAGGAGGAACGTAGTCCTGCGTAGAAGGAAGCTCATTGTTTAAAAGATCAATAAACTAACTAAAGAAAAATACACAACGCAAAGGAACGAAATGAATACAAATTTCGAAATATTTTCGACATAATTCAGGGATCAATATTATAACTTTTTATATAAAATTCACATTTAAAAAGTAATAAAAAAATAATTCTTTTAGTTAACCCAAATTAAAATCATTACGATAAGCATACCAAATCAAAATGAAACTACCAAAATGCAAAATATATAATTCTTCCTTTGCCGACTTTGCACAATGATCGAAGCCGCGAACTTGAGAGTATGATATCTTTAGCATAACCAGGAAATTAGCTTAGCCGGCGAAATAATTAGATATTAACAATGATAATTCAAAGGAAGTAGAAACCACGAAATAAATTAAGATAGAATCGAATTAACCAGACGGAATCCACTCTAGTCCACTTTTTCAAGGTCTATAGACTAAATTCGAAATGGATTCAAATAAATCGGGAAATTTTTCTGTAACAGGCTTGACCGAAGTCTAACTAAAGCCTCTTCATATCCCGAAATTTCCCAAACAACAACACAAACAAAATAAGTAGACAACAAAAAAATTTTCAGGAAGAAAAAACAAGCATAATGCCACTAACAAGATTGATTTAAAAATTATTAGCCTTCCGGCAAAAATGCCTTCATAAAAATATCAGTAAAGAAGAAAAATTCAGACTTATTCACATTCTTGCAAAGAATTAAAATGTCCAAATTCAACTCACAAAGAATTAGGATAATCCTGCCTTAAATTAGCAATTGTAATGTAACCAACTAAGATGTGGTGCCATCTGTTATTCGATAAGAAAAAGAGAAACAGTATTTTATAACAGTGCAGGCAACAGTATTTTTAAAATTTAAAAACTTTCAGTTTCAATTAATACATTAATAACAAAAGGGGTTAATATTCAAACATAGTATGCTTACTTCGAAAGCAATTCGTTGTACTTGAGTGTGAAATTTGCTTAGATTCGATATTATTTTTTCTCTGTATTTAAATCTTCTCTATATATAAAACTCAACGTATGTATGTATGTTTGTTTCAGAATCACTTCCGAACTGCTGGACCGATTTTGATGAAACTTGGTACACAGGTTCCTCATTAACCGACTTGAAGTACTATAGGGGTAACTAAACTCTAACCCACTCTCTCAGGGTAGGGTGGTAACTTTTTGTGTTCTTAATTTATGAATCATAAAAAAATTTGAGAAATATTCCAGTAATAAATTAACATAATACACGTTATGTTATAAAATATTCTTCAGTTTCCTGTCTTCTAAATGATTTTGAGCTGAAAAGATCCGAGCAAAACCGGGTACTCTGCTAGTTTATAATAAACTTTGGTTCTTCCAGTTTGAATTAATAAAATCAAGGTGTTTCATGTATAAATTTATCAAAATTAAAATTATCTTACAAAAGAGTTTTACGTGTAAATTTAAGTAGAACGTACGCTATACGCGTATTCAGTTTCAAATTCGTAATGATAGATTTAATTTTCTATCCTGGAAGAAAACAGTGGTATAACCAAGATATATTTCTGTCGAGAAAAGGGAAATTTCCCATTTTGCATTATTCAGGATATGGAAATTTTTCTAGAATAAATTCAGCAGAAAAGCGCAGACTTTATTCGAAAAGGAAAGCGATGTCGTGTAAACGATGTGTCTGCTGGAAATGGCGTTTCAATTCGGAATTCTATGTCACTGTCTGAATTGGATTTGGCACGTCATGTACCTGGGCAAAGTGCTCAAAGTCTTGCAAGAGTCGTTTTAACTCAAAGAAAAGAATGCTCTAGGATAAAGCCATCATTGTTTTTCACTGATATTGAACATACTTTAAAATATTATTCAACAAAAATATTACAGAATTCTTCCGTTTGTAAAGATGAATTTAAATGCTGAACCATAACATTAAAGTTATAAAGCTGAATTCAAGTAAAAGATCTATTCACAATGCATGAGCAGAAATACACTCCTTTTGCATTTAAACTGAAGCGGGATTAATACTCTCATAAGTAAAGTACAGGATTAGAGAGAAACCAGTTTCCCACTTCAAAAGGAGCTGGAGTGCGTTTCCAAATAGAACAAAATTTGGGCATCAGCGATTTTAGAGTAAGCTCTTGATATTTATTAAATTAAATTTTTATTATCTAAATTCTTCAATAGATGGCGCCGTAACACGACTGGTATTTAATTACATAGGTTGAACAAATAAAACTCCTTTCTTTTTACAGTGCATTTCAATTGATATTATTAGTTAGATAAAAAGAAGTTAGGCTGTAAACGATTATTATTTAAATATCTGAATATCATACCTACATTACGAGAAAAAGCTTCAACTGTAAAATTTTTATTTCAGAACCAACTTTCTCAAGAGTTCTGTAGCAACTCTTTAAAAATTCCACTTATGAAGATCCAAAGACTCCAACTGCTGTGTTCGTGAAGAAATTTGAAAGAACCGGGTAACTTGGCATTCTATCTTCTATCAGGTAGAGGAAGAAATCGAATTAAATATGCTTGCGTGAAAGATGCGGCAACAGCGGTAGAGGAAGCCAACAGTCATTCACTACAGTATTCTACACAGTGGCGGCTCGTCCATTAGAGCTGCAGAGCTGCAGCACCCCCGAAATTAATTTTTAAACTTGTATTTTTCGTTTTTAGTCTTATTTGCATACTTTTCCACTCTCAGAGTTCAATGAGTTACGAAAATGCAAAAAAAAATTATAAAAAATTGAAAAAAAGCATAAAATGAATCCAAACGAAGAAAGACGCAGGCCTGAGCTGCAAAATAATCTGCCTCCCCCCTTCCCCGAAATTCGTTCACTGAGCAGAAAATCCGGAGTGAAAAAGCAACTCCTTCTTCCTTTAACTTAGAGGACTATGGGCTGAAAGTCAACACAGCTCTGGCTGGCACGGAGCCAACTGAACGAAAAAATATATGCTCTTTATAATAGTTTCCTCACTCTCACACAAGTTGCAATCCCATCGGCTGTTTATGAGTTTCGCTTTCGTTTCGTGTTGCGACGACAGTTTGAAGCAAATAATACTATTCTAAAACTTTATAGAGTATTTCAGTAAAAAATGTATTTAATATGTTTTAGCTTAAAAAGAAATTTTCTGTATGTGAGTTATTTGATATTCACTTTAGAAAGAGTGTTATCGAGTGAAATGGGCAAGGAGGGAAGTGTATCTGTGGAGCTCCGATTATTATTTTTTTTCGTCAGAGGAGTCGTCACATCAACATTCACTTTAATTTTTGTTAGTAAAACTAATAAAAAAAGTCATATGCTGGTTATTTACTTTGTTTGAAAAGCAGGAAATTTCACACATGGATTTCGAATTAAAAAATTTGGCCTACTTAGAGATAAAGTAGCTTTTAAAACTGTATTATCTTGATAAACATTTTTTTGTAGCACTTCTCGTTTCTGAGCTCACGAGCCTCCACTGATACTATATGACTGTGACAGCTGTTTCCAGTGATATTCATAAGCAGGATTCCATTGTACAAACAATCATGTGATTGATTTTGAAGCTTTATTAATATGTTTGCCAGTGTTTAGGAAGAGACTCGGAGATTTCGCTTGAGTTGCTTTATTGAATGGCAGTGGTATCACTTGGACATGGAGCATTCTGTTGATTACTGAAACTCTCTTTAGTGTCGATGGCCAAGTTAACTCCGACAACTGTCGAGTTTTGGTAATAGGAAAATATCACGTAATCCACGAAAATGCTTTATATGCTAAAAGTAA